>SNQJ01S0102877.1:0-12708 GCA_010110895.2 Picea sitchensis
CTACAATAATAGGGATAAATTATACTAGAACATAAATAGAAATTAAACTAATAAACATGAAATAAACAACAAAGAACTTACCTCTCTAGAGTTTACCCTTCCTATACAGAGAAATGTGATGGAAAAATTCCAGTAATTAACTCTCACTCATAGTAATATGAAATTCATAAATTCATAAACAAGAAAAAGGAGAATATGAATTGCTAACTATTTAGTTATAAACCGATAGAGTAACCGTGTATCAAAGTAACTATAGACATGAGTGCATCCTTATATAGACATAATTATGTAAATATCTATTAAAAATGATTAAATGGAAACATGCTTGAGAATCAAAGATTCTCAAGCCATTGCAAAACATAGTATATATTATAGCAAAGAAATAACATAATAGGGAAACCAAGGTGGTTTTCTCATAAATAGTCTGAAACGTGGTGACATATTCCATGGAATTATTGCTTTGAAAAATTGTTTGATTACCTCCAATCACTAGATAAAATATTCCTTAGGCACATTCTCCATTTCCAATTCTGTAGCAAGATTCTCTCTAATGAATTGGTCTGGATCTATAGCAGTGAATGCATAACAACCATAGCTCTTGTTTCTATAGAAATTAATGTGAAAAAACCATAACTTGTGGCTCATAGAAACAACATTCATAGAAATGGAATGTAACAACTGGAACATTAGCAAGGTAACACCTGTATTTGACCACCATGTGGCTCTGTAGAAACGCGTTCTATAACAATATAGAACATTCAACCATCATGAATTATGAATCTGTAGCAAACAAGGATATGATGAATGGAATATGGTGGATCTGTAGCAATTAGTTTTACAAAAAAATGAAAGACTTGTAGCTTATTTCCAATGACTTTATCTATATCATACCTCAACCTTGTGAGTTAGATACAATGAACACTAATTCTCCTAATACATCAATATAATTCAATAAAATTCCAAAATAAGAAGGAAAAGAGTACATTTGTAATAATATGCCAATATGGACAAGGATATGTTGAAAACAAGGGTAAGTGGTGGAAAAAAGGGGCATATGAATAAGGAAAAAGGTTATATAAAGATAACAAATTAGGATCCCATCATTTTTCATTCTCATATCTTAGTCATTTTCATAAATTTGAACAATAAGATAGTGTTAATAAATCTAAAATCTAGGGAAATAAACCTTCATAATAAAATATTTTAGTATAATACAATATCTATTGGGAAAAACTATTCCAGTGGAATGTCCATGAAATCTCACAAATAAAAAATAACAAGAACAATATTTTCCCTTGAACCATAAGCAAACCTTGACCAAAAGTTGTCCTTTCCTTCAAGCATGAAACAATTTTTTTTTTTTTTGTTTAGTATTTAAAATATATAGTTTAGTGAAAAAGGAAAGTACAATGTATTTAGATTCATTGAAAGACCTGTTCTTCAAAACTTGTAGACATCATGAACTTAAGAATTAGAAAATAAATAAATAAACCCTAATCCTAGACTTGAAATTCATGGTAATTTACAATGAATTTGAAAATTTTGAAGGCAAGAGTCAAGCAGGTATGCATCCATTAAACCAAAGACGTGTTCATTACAATATTCTATCATTTTCATCTTCAAATTTTGTAATTATAGGTAGTGTGGGAACCTTTCCCTCACAATTTGATCTAGAACGGGTCACTATATAATTTGTCATATGTCATGGTACTTTCTAGGTGGAAAAAATGGAGGAATTGGCTTTCAAGGCCCATTTTAGGGGCAGGTATCGATTTGGTGATTTAGGGTTCAAAAATTTCTAAAGTCAAATTGAGGAATGAAATGGAATTTTTTGTGGTAAAAAATTATGGGAATAGATCACAACCCCTTAAATATATTCTACGCACCAAAATATTTCTAATTGTGAAAAAATCACCTCAATCAAAGTTTGTATGTAGAATTTATGCCTCCAGTAAGTTAGCGTACCCTATTAACCATTGTGGTATTGAGTGGATTCCATGTCATCCCCCATTACTCACACTTGTGGAGATATTCACATGTGGACGTTCATTAATATTAGAGAGGGTCCAAAACCCTAACACTAATTGAGGGTTGAGGCATGAAAAAACCTTAATACTAACCCTAGACATCAGGGTATGTTAAATAATACGCCACTAGAAAAGTGTTGGCGCAGACCATTTTTGGGAACAATGTAACAATCAAGGAAGATAGTTAGAAAACAAACCAAAAAAGAAGTGTTGAACAAATAATAAGGAAAATTAGTGCGCAGAAGTAGGAAATTCAAAGGAAGGAAGGAGGAAATAGATCAACCATGCACATGGGAAGTTAAAATGTGGACAAACCTAATCCACTTAGGGTTAGGGTTTTGGTCATTATTGTGACGGGTTTTAACCCATTTTTTTAGTATAAATATGTATTGTAAGATCTAAGAAGATCTAGTTAAGCTAGTAAGTAAGGATTTCATGAGTTATTTTTTGGTATGAGTTTTGTTGAGAGTTGTGGAACTAATAGTGAAATGATCTATGAGTCTATTTTTGGAGACAAAGATATGTGTTATCACTGAAATTTTGTCTGCAACATTGCATGCAAATGGTTACAGGAATACAAAATCTCCAAGCAACTATTAGTTCACTTGCAACACCAAATATGCATTTCCAAGGGGAAAAAACTATACAACTGGTCAAAAAATTCACATTTGTTGAAACACTAAAGGAAGTGCACGCACAATGCGCGGGCCAAAGAAGCACTTAGAGCACACAATTTTCCATATGCATGAATGTGTATGATAAAATCTATGCACTCCTGTGAACGACGCATTATGGTCATTTTCAGCCCCTCACCCACTTGTGGACCATCTCCCAACTTGATTTGACCCTCAAATCCGAGCTGAATACGAATGGGGGGTTGTTCAAAGATGTAAGGGTGCCCTAAAGGGCTCCTTGTCCACACTAAGAACCAGTTGGATATTTCCTCAAAGACATGCTATAAATGGAGGACATGGGTGCACTAAGAATTTAAGAATCTCATAGTATTGTTATCTTGCCTCAATCCTCCCTCAAGAATCCTCTTTTCTTCTTCGATAATTCTAGAAACATCCCAATAAGCTATTCCACTCACCTCTTGAGGGAATAGGCTTGGATTTCTTCACCATTTTATTTCTTGTTTATCATTGTAAGAAGAGTTCTAAAATAGGGGACTCAAGAGCCCTCCCAAGGAGGAAGAGGGGGTCCATAAGTGCTCCTTTCTCTATGGGTTTTACCAACTAATATAGTTATCCATTGGTGGCATAATCTTGGTCATTTGGTTGATTGAGTTTGGTTCAAAGTTTCTTATGCATTTTAGTTTTATTTCCTTAGTTGTTTTTACTTTATTTGTTTATTTATTTTATGTGATTGTATTGTTTAATTCATACACTAACCTCTATCTTGTCTAGCAGGCCCAACTAGACTTGTAAGTTCCCTTGTTTTGATCACCCAAGTGATGAAATAGAAAAAACATATTGGTGACCATACTGGGGATAACGTATCAATTTCCTCCCTATTTGGGTTGTTTGAGCACTTCTTTTTGACCCATTTTCCTTGCAAGAACCATAACCGGCCTAGTGTTACATGCCAAGATCTAAGTTTGGAACTGGAGGAGGAGAATTCCACTTAAATTCCTTCCCACCCCCCCCCACCCCGACGTGTATCAGAATGTGTGCGGGTGTTCCAGCCCACAAACGCACATTCCGAGCATTGTGTGCCAACAACACTTTGTTTCTCTATGCATTCTGCACAATATATGCCAAAAGGTCCTCGATTATTTGTGCATTGTGTGCCCACTGCGCCTCTGTCTAAACTGTAACCCACGCATCTATCCAGAATTCCAAAATTGTAATAGTTTTTGTGATGATTTGAAGGCCCCTAGACTTCAAAATCTTGTTTTTTTGCAAATTGTAAATGCACTACACTTAGATTCCTTTCCCACATGAAAGGTTAGCCAAAACATAGGCACTTAGTGATTTATAAAGAACCACATTTCTCCTCTTTTGATTTATTTGCCACATGGATGGCTTGTTTTGATTGTAAAAGTTAAGTTGATATTCTTTGCTATCACATATAAAAACACTTGCATTGGGACCAAAAATCAAACTTTAATCATTGAGTATGTTTTTCTCTCGCACCATAGAGAAATCTTGAGAATCAGAAAGGTGATTAAGGGGAAATTTCATCTCCCTTAACAAAATATTTAGGAGAGGACAAAGCCCCCTTAGGGATCCTCTTAGTTTCTTTTTCAAAACATCTTAAATTTGTAAAGTCACATGGGACCCTGATATTTTGTCCACGTATCATTTGGTTGATGGACCAATGAGTGTGCACTAAAATAACCTTAAGCATAAGGAGTCATCCATGATGTTGCTTGAAGAGCACCATAAGTGGAACTTCATGACATGGTTGGTAGGATCTTCCCCCGATTTTCCTTCAAACTTGGGAATGTCTGAAGATAGTTTGGTAGGCATATTGGACAATGTGGGGTCATGCAATATAGTTTCATTCGTGAGTTTGCTCAAATTAGTAATGTTGAGGGACGCCAAATATGGCATGGGGTGTGGTGGTGGAGGATTAGATCCATCCATGGTGTGAGCAGGTAGTGGACCTGACCCTTGAGGGGTGTTTGGTGGGGTTGTACTTCTCCCTTGAGAAGAAGTTTTCCCTCAGCCTCCTTTCGAAGGAGAGCTAGTGGATGGATGGCCTTGGGGAGTGGACCCAATTAAGGTGGAACCAAGACAATATGGTCCCATAATAGTGGCACTCACAGGGGTGTGAGATGGTTGATCTGGTGAGTTGGCAAGACTAGGAACTCCTCCTAGGATAGGAGGGAGATTTTGCAAGAATCTAGAATGATGGGGATTTTGTGGGTCCCCTATGATGTTCAACTAGAAAATTGAATGTGTGCAAATGGTGATGAGAGAAATAAATGAACAAGAGACTTGTATAATTTGTACCTTCATAATATATCTCACAATCACATGTAATCAAATGAGTATCATACATAAATCAATTGAAAAGAAGCATACATGTGGGTAGTTGGATTTTGTCTGCATGGAAGAACAACAAAAAAAAATGCTCATGTCCTAAAAATATGTAATGTCCTTCTTCTCAGATAGCACTGGACCTTACAATAGCACTCAACAGTGGGGTTTGAAGCTACCGGAAGAGGAACTAGTGAAGGATGAAACAATCAGTTATAATGAGGGGAAGAGGGTGTATATCTCAAAAGAGCTGGCAATATTTCTCAATAGCCACACAAAATCTGATCAAGGTGCTTGCAACCCACAATTTCCACCTGGGTACATGTCCTAAAATTGTCCGCTAGGTAACTCGGTCAAAGTGCGACATTTAGATTTTTGGCCTTAGAAATGGGTCACGGGATGGATCCCTTCCAAGAGTTGGGTGACTGAAGGGGGGATGGATAGAACAACTAAACCTCGTCCTTCTACCCTTCATGGGTATCTCCTTGCCTTGTGGTGTTAGGAACAATTGACTTGGAGGATTTTAAATTTCCCTATTTGTCAACTTCTAATGTTTGAAGATGTGAGAACAAGATAATGGGGGGTCATTTGGATGCCTACCCCCGAGATCCTACCTAGACTAAAAATTTCTCGTGGCACCTCCCGTGGAGGAAAAATTAGTGAGTTTTTCTAAACATCTTAAATTTGTAAAGAGCAGTTTATCATGACACTGGTCTAGAATTGCTCTCTGAGTGCAAACAAACCTTGGATAAACATATTGCCAACCACATTCACGAATGGTGTCAGCGACGTAGTTTATGCAAAGTAGAAACCACCAAAGAACAACGTCTCGATTGGTTTCTCAAATCGCTCATCTCTATCCTTTCCAAATATGTGGCATCCACCTTCCCCCAATCTAAAGAGGAAGCCATCAGCAAGGCTCAACAATACGATCTCATTTATGCACAGTCAGGTTACTTATATACGGTAATACCTGATGCACCGAGACCCACACCATTTAGCCAAGACAAACCTTGGATGTCTCATGTGGTGGATGGGTTGATAGGTACCAAAACACACCACCATTTATACATCCAACTGCCACCTATGTACGGTGCACCCCAATATCCGTCGATATATGGAGGGTCATATTATTACCCTCCTCCCCTTTACCATCATCCTTACCCTGTTTCTCTCCCTCCAGCCATGAGTGGACCCTTGTTGGTACCCATCATGTGCCTGGCTTCTCAACCAAGTTCAAGTACCCCCTCTACCTTAGCTTATAACCTGGGCACTAATGAAAGATCTACGCCTTCCTATGTAACCTACAGATCCTTTCCATAAAACAATCCATATTTTCTATTTCCTGGTCCTCCACAATGGATTTCTCCTCCACAAGGACAACCACACACTGGTGTTAAATTTGTTCAACCCTCTCCCATTCAACAACTTCAAAGTTCTGAACATTTTAATATGGAAAATCTATCCCATCAGCCTAATAATGCCAAAAATAAAGGAAAAAATTGAAACAATAATAACCTAGGACTAGGGGGAAATAACCCCTAACAAAACCAACTTGTTGGGGGTAACCAAAACCCCCAAGGTGACAATAAAAACAAACACCAAGGGAGGAACAATAAAAACAACCTCTGTACGAACTTCCCTTATGCTCTTTTCTATGAGCATGGTCATTATACTCACCATTTCCCCCAAATTTCTGACTTCAAACAGATGAAAGACTCCATGAACGCGCCCCATCCTCCAATGCTCCCTGCCCCTTAGCAGACCCCACAACAATATTTTCAAAAACCACCCTCGACCTTGTTGTAAAACCCTATTTGACACCAAGGCATGATGAATACCCAAAAGGAGGTAAATTCTGCCCCACCACAAATCGAACAGTATCAAAACCCTTGAAATCCAACAAATCACAATATCTTCCTCACTAGCGAAGAAGAAATTCTTCTGCAAACACCCAGTTGTCAATAAAACACGCCCCTTGAATCTACTCCCACCACTTTGGAAGTAGCTCCAACTAGAGCCAGACAAACCTTGATGATTCCATGCCCTAATAGTGAAACTTCCATTTGTATCCCTTAGATCCTATTACGACAGAATGTCAACAACCCTTAGGCTAGGGCGGCACATAATTATAGTGTGGTTGATGACTTGGAATAGTCCCCTGCAGCTATGTCAGTATTGGAGTTCCTCCAAACCTATCCAACTCAATGGAAATCCTTTATTTCCTCCTTGGGGGCAGTCGACTGAGTTGATACGAGACTCATCTCATTTGATCTAGATTGTGGGGAACCTCGTCTCCCCGCTTTGGTAGCTTTCCAGATACCAATCAAAATTCAGAACATCATGGTTCATCAATGTATCATTGATGAAGGTGAATCCACATGCATCATGTAAAAATTGACTGGAAGAAACTTGGCTACCCTGAGCTAATACCATCTACCATCACTTTAAGAGATTATGATGGTCGACCATCTTCCCCTGAAGGGATCTTTCAAAATGTCCCCATTGAAATTGGGGGAAAAACCATCCTTATCGACATTGAGTTTATCGACGCTCTGCTCGATTACAACATCTTGTTTGGATGTAGCTACATGTACACTATGAAGGCATTGGCCTCTTCTATGTTTCAAACAATGATGTTTCCCCACAATGGGAAAATCATCACAATCGACCAAGTTTCACATTACAAGCCTAACCACTCCTGCAACATCAATAACATCCTACCTCTTGTCCGCACTAGTTCCGACGCATATCCCATCCTGGATATGGGCCCCAGAATTTTCAAGGACCCATCCTTGTTGGGGATAGACCATGGAGCACCACCACTCATACACCCCTCAGCAGAAGTGTGTTTCATATCTTCTAATGGACCTGACACTAGAGATACCATTCCTCCCACTAAGGCTTCTCCACCCCTCAACATCCCACCAGTTGAAGGAATTCTACCTCAATAATTACCTGAGAAAACTACGACACCACTTATCCTTGATTTCACCCTTCCCTAGGGGAAAATTCCAGTTTGGGAAACAATCCCCCATGCCATTACTCAGATCCCCTTCTTCTACCCCCTATCGGGAGTACACACTTTTCAGGTAGTCACAATGCTTACCCTTCCCAACATGGTTCTCACCATTCTGGTATGGTATCTACACCCACCCATGATGTTTTCTCAACCATCCCTCCCTCCCTAATCAAAGGGAATCCTGATGTAGTTTCCAGTTCTAACTCTGACCACACCACTCTCACTCCCACTTGCCAACACCACCGCTACAACTTGGGGAAGGTGGAAGAAGAAATAGCCCACCGCTCCACTTCCTCCACAAGTTGAAACTCCTTGTGCACTTTATGAAAGAGAGGGACACCCCACTAATAGATTCCCTTCTCTTCCAGAATTATGCAATCTGATCCAACTCCCTTGAGAAACCACATCGCTCATTGCTTCACCAAGCACACCTAGTGATAAAAAAAATTCCCCTAGTACAGGTAATAAAGGGGTGCGAACCAAATTTGTGTGTGCCATTTGTTCAAAGTATGGCCACTACACTCATCATTGCCCCTTTATACCTCATTTTCGACAAACGCTAAGGGAAGTACGCCAAATATTTCAGCAAGATCCCTCTCCACCCACGTTGTTGGGTACCCACGTCATAGACATCCATTATGTCTCAACCTCAATCACCAAACAAATGAGGTTCCCTTTCTCTATTTGTGACTCACTTGATCATTTCACGTACCAATGTCCTTTGATCATTGAATACAGGCATTGTCAAATGGACCTTATTGAAAATCCTCCGACCACCTCACCCCCTGTGATACAAGTGATTTCCCCTATTCCTTCTCCAGATACTATTCACATCACCTCCCCTGAACTTGAGTCACTTCCCACCCCTCCCTGGTCCATGGATATACTTTCTAAGGATTTTCCCCCAAATCCTCTCAATTCTTTGGTTCATTTCCCTTAGGAAATCTTACCCTCAACCATAGTTTACAACCCACACTATCTGGACATTTGTTTTATGTCAACCATATCATCGCACCATATTTGCGATACCCCCTCTATGCCTTCACCACTTGAAGACAATGACATGGTGACAGACACCAATGTTACTTCCCCAAATCTCCTATATTCTCGCATTTTCCACTACGACGAAGATATATTGGAGGAACTAACTACCCTCGATTTCCCATGGAATGCACTCCATCACAAAAAAACAATTCTCTCACAGGAAATCTTCAACCCTCCTAGCCAAGCCTCAATATGTGCAATCGAAACCAAGCATTTTATTCAATCAAGGCATATAGATTGGTTCAATAACCCTATCCCTACCCCCGATTCTTTTGAAGAAGGAAACGTGGCTAACATTTCCCCCACTGTCAAAATTGACATTTCCATCAAACTAGGAATCGTAGAGGAAATCACCATTGGCGACGCATTCTCCCCTGAGGAACTCACAGCTTACAAAGCTCTATTTCAGGAATACCGACATATTTTTTCCTGGTCATATATGGAGATTCCCATCCTCGACACTTCTATAGTTGAACATCACACCGACACATGGCCAAATGTTTCCCTAGTCCGTCAAAACCAATGCCCGCTTCACCCATCCAAAGCCACATAAATCAAAGTCGAAATTGACAAGTTACGCATTACAGGGTTCATCTACCCCATCGCATATACCTCATGGGTCTCCAACCCCGTCCCCATTAAGAAAAAATAGGGAATTATTTGCATCTACACTAGCTTTCACGATCTCAACCATGCTTGTACCAAGGACAACTTCCCAACCCCTTTCATCGATCAAATTATCAATTACTGTGTCGACTGTTATCTCTCCAAGAGTCCTTCTCAGGTTGTATTTTGAAGAAGCCTGGTGACTTAAAGTGTAATTGTTTTTTTTTATGTGTGGATCAAATGGGATAACTGACCTATTGTATTGGTATCAAGACAATCAAATGTACATAACCAAAAGAGACAATCCTTTCAAGAATTAATGATCAGATAGATAACTTAATTGGTGGATGAAGAAAGCTATGCTTATTAACTAGAACACACATGTGATGGGTCAAATAAGATAGTGTATATTACTATTAAATCAAGCTTATGAACTGACAAAATGAGATAACAGTCATTAGCAGTTAAGACAAACTTGAATCAAAGTACAAAAAGATAAAGGTAATGGCAATCTGACATCAATAATGAAAGGAAACTGTGATTTGTATTATATATCCGAAAGTCTATTACAATAGCATCAAGGTCTCTCTATCTAGAATCGAACCTCCATTCTATCAAAATAACAAGTTTTATAGCCTTTACACAAACTTTCCAGATCCTGAAAGAATGGATCTAGTTTTCCTAAAAATAGTAAATATATCAAAAACATTGCAAATATAATGGATCTAGTCAATTTATCCAGGTTGATTTGTCTTCAAAATCTCCAAGTCTTCGACAGCTGCATGAAGGTCCTGATGTATGTTGATAAGGCTGGTGTCTTTCTTCAATATCTAGATATGTTCATCAATAGCTGTAAGAAATATTCAACAATGATAGGCTAATCATTAACATATATACCTTATTCAATGCCTTAAAACTCTGAGACAAGAAGCCAAAATGTATGGAGAAATTTGTTTGAAATTCCCTTATGATTTATCACCAAAAATTATCTTTGTTCAAGCTCCAGATCTTCAAAATCCATTTCCTACAGTTTTGGCGGCTCTTTTGACCTAGAAAATGTAAGTTACTCAACGAAAGCCATGCTTTTCAGCAGTTAACTGTGTGTTGTTATGTTGATTATGCCACCAAAAAGCCTGGGTTTTCCAAAAAAGAAAAACAATTCAAAAAATATTTTTCTTCTTGATTTATTTGGACTGATCCACTTGCAAATTTTGAGCGAACTCTACAAGAACATGCAAATCTAGGTGTGTAGATATTTTGACCTTCAACTTTTTGATTTTTTTCTTCAAATGCTTAGTTAATATCCATATCGTATGATTGTCCTTTATGATCCTCTTCTTCTTCTTCTTCTTTTCCTTTACACTTTCAAGTGCCAATATTTCCAAGGCTGCATTGGTTTCTATGAAAATCTTTGATAGAGTCTCGTATCTGGCCTTTATCACCCTCTCTAGCACTTCCTGTTATGATATTTTCCCTTTGAGTTTCTTAATCTTCTTTGATTTGTTGTTCTTCTTTTTGTTGTTAGATGTTTCACCTTTTTCAATACTTGTGAACATCTCAGTCTCTGGCTTGCTCCATGGAAAATTCTATATTTTCATCCACAGGACTCTTAATTTTTCTGGCTCTTCATCTGAATCTCAATATGGAAAATTTAGAAAATTTGTCTTCTTTGGTGCAGCTTGCTCTGTGTCTTCATCGAAATCCAGCTTATTCTTTTCTTTTTGGCTTTTGAACTGGATCCTAGTTCTGTTGATGGTCCAGGAGTGATGACTCTCCTCCTTTTCAAATTGCTTTGAGGAGTCAATGATTTCTTACTTGCTTTCTTCTTACCTTTATTAGGTTGATATTGTAACTCAAAACCTTCCCAGAATACAAAATGTTCCCATGTCCTTTCTTTCCTCTTTAATTCTTATACAATGATCATCTTTATCAAACCAAAATGAAAAAGGGTATTCCGAATGTTGTCTGGTTCAGCCCAAACTCTGTTGCACATCTTAGTAAGACTTTTGTGGAAATAGAATGGAAAATTTAAAGGTGCCTTCTCTGTAAAGTGATCCATTAGCCTGAAATGATACAGCATGACCCTGTCATACCTTCCCTATGTATTTATGTATAATTGGATGGATTTTATAAGAGTTTTCCATTTATTTTCCAAGTGGGAACTAGGAATGTCTTTTTTCCACATTATGTCTTGAAACTCCGGTTTCAAGTATGGTGTAAATTCCATGTTTTTTGTGACTATAGTCTTCAACCAGTTCTGCCCTATCCTTGGCAAGCCTGTAGTAGAGGCTATGGTGGCTTCATCTGCTTGGATCTCCAAAGAGCCGACTATGGCCTTTTTCGCATCAAAAGACTTAGCAAAAAAATTTGTGATACCCTGGTCATATCCCTCCTGTAGCCTTTCGACATAAGTGAGACAACCTGCATTTGAAAAATATTGGTGGATTTCTGAGTGATATTGTAAAAATTGTATGTTGTCTAGCTCCTTTATGAGAGTTGGAACTCCTTGCCTTTTCCCATCTGAAATAACCACGAATTAATCTGAAAGACTCAAAACAAATATTTCTTACCAATAGGCAGGATCTTGCAGGGAAAAGTGAATGACTTTTGTGTTATCAAATGGTGAAAAGAGTGCCTTTTATAAACTTCCATCATGTGTTGTGTTTAAATTTGAATGATGGATTTTTGATTGTGTTAACAAGATTCAAGAATGAGTGGAAAGAATGTATGATGGATGAACAGTCTTCTGGAATGATAAGACATCAAAACCCTCACATGATCTGCATAACCATTTTGAAATGATTTACACATAAACGGTGGCTAAGAACATGGGATAATGCCCAAAATCCACTTAAGCGATCATTATGTCTTGATGACATGTGTCCTTCAATCCACATTCAGGCTCTCTTGATTGTTAGCCTATGGCTTACCTTTACCAATCACTAAGTCTAAATTGTCACCATATATTTGTATTATTCATTTAGGATATTAGTAATATATCCTCAAGTGATGACTAATGAGTTAG
>SNQJ01S0102877.1:15744-31702 GCA_010110895.2 Picea sitchensis
AGGAGGTTTCCCCCTCGAAGAGGCTTATTATCTGAAATTATCTCTTTTTCAAGGCGTTGAGTACTTTTTCTGAGGTTTTTCTAATCTATATTGGTATTTGGTTCTTAACATAATATTCGACTCTCAAAATTTTCTGAGCATTGGTTTTGTAATAGTGGTGTCCACCACACTCACTTCTATGAAATTCTATCATAGTCTGGACTGATTATTTTTTGTTGATGCATCTCAAAAGTACACCCGAGGGATCTTTCCAAAATAGCATCTTGTCATTTATGCAAAATTTATTGGCCTTAAGTTTTAAAGCTCTCACTTGTGTTTTTCTCATGTCTGGAGGAGCTATAAGATTCTGCAAAAAATATATTATGTGACTGTACCATTCATAGTTAGCCAAGTGAGGAGATACATTCAAATCATAAGTGAGTTTCTCTTCTGAAATTTGAGACTACACGCTTTCTGCATTTACCCCAACAAAATTTATCCCTAGCATTTTACAATTTTCCTCTGCAAGAAGTTTGGCAAGCCCTTGGCCTCTGACAATTTTGACTAGATTAATCTCAATATCAAATTCAATATTTTTAGAAATCCACTTGCTTCTCTTCCCATCAATGTCAAGCTGAACCAAGACATCTTTCACAGAACTAGAAGGAACATATGCTATTACCTTGGCCTGTAGTATATAGATCATGAAATCTTTAAGTGATTTGATTAATGGATAGCCTTGTTTTTCAATTGGGTCTTATTTGATTTCAGGATCTCTCAAAACGTTGTTGTAAAAGGTTACTGGATGCTCATTCCCATGTTCATGTTTCTGTAACAACACTTTTGCAATTGTATCATTAGAGGAAAAAGAGAAAATATAAAAATCTTTATCTGAATTTGGGCTAATCAAGACAGGGGCTATCATAATAGCCTTTTTGATAGATTCAAAAGATTGTTTGGCTTCCTCTACCCACTTTACTTAAGAATCCTTTCTCAACATGCATGTGATATATTTAGTAAGATCTATGAAATTTGCAATAAACCTCTTGATGAAATTTATGGTTCCAAGGAAAGATTGGATATCTTTCTTGGATCTTGGGAGAGACAATTTTTGAATTTCCTCTACTCTTGTTGGATCGATCCTCACTCCATATGAAAAAACAATATGCCCAAGCAACTTGCCTTCTCTATCATCTGGATGGACGACAATTTGATTATACCCTGAGAATCCATCAATAAATGACATGACACTAGCTCCAGAAACTTTTTGCAGAATATGTTCCATCTTAGGCAATGGGTAATTATCTTTTCTAGAGCATTTGTTTAAATTCTTGAAGTCTACACAGATTCTAATCTCACCATTTTTATTTCTAACAGGAACAAGGTTGGAAATACGTTCATAATATCTAAGAGGGATGATGATCTTGGCATCCAACATATTTTTGATTTCTTTCTCCATAATAGGTAACAACATTGGACTAAATGATCCGAGTTTCTGTCTGAAAGGTTTTGTGTATTTGTTCAAAGGAATTTTATGTTTTCTGATCTCTGTATTGTATGCATTCAAATCACTATACTACCATGTAAATATATCAGAAAATTCCTTTAACAACTCACCATATTCATATTTTGGTTTATCAGTCAAATGAGAAGCTAGATTAACATACCTGGGGTTTTCTTCATTTGCTACATTAAACTGCAACACACCAGAATCTTCCTCCTTTTCTAGTTTAATGGAAACATCATTATGATAAAAAAGTCTCTCTAAAGGAACCAAACCTTTGGGGATACGGTTGGTAGAGAGTTGTACAATTTCATGGGATCCAATTTTATTTTTGAATTTAGGCTTTTGAATGTCTTCATCATGTTCATTTTCCTGATCAATCTGTAAATCTGAAAACTCATCCATCACTCTATTGGCAGCCAATTCACTTTTTTCTATTATCCTATAAGCTTCCTACACCTATGTCTTGCGAACATCAAGTTTTCATTGCATTTTTCAAATAGACGACATTTTCTTTTCTTGCAACATTTACACATTTATCTTCATTAAGTTTTCACGACTGTAAGCGTGAAAACTTCTCCTTTCGAAGTTGTTTTTCGATCATTATCTGAACTGTGGATATTTCTTTTGTCATTATGCCTATTGCGCTTACCTTTTATTGATCATTATACGACTGGCAGTATCCTTTGATCAGTTCTCATACTTCGATTGATTGTATAACTTGGTTTTATTGAAGTCATTTAGCCTTTGGATTTGCACTTCATGTGGCTTGCCTGATCATTGATTATATGAAAATGCATAGGGGTTTTGATTAATTTTTATATATATATATGATATGATCCTTATGTTAATCTTTTTATAATTTTTGGCTTGTCAACTATTATGAATATTGTTTGGAACCTTGGTTAAAACTTTTGATTATATACATTGGCGCATAGTTGATTTTGGGTTTTGATTTATATGTCGGACGTTTTAAACATTATGGTATAACACTTGCGCGCACTGGTATACACCTTTGATTTTATTGGTTGTACACATGACTTAATGGTTGAACTATTATTATGGAGTGAACAACTATGAAATTTGGCGGTTGTACTTGGATAATGAATATTATGCATGGAAGACTCCACCTCCTTCGCATGCGCACATTTATGCTTACCCCTTTTGGCTCGTTCATTGTTGTTGGTTCGGGTAGCTCTGTTACTGTGTGTTGGTGAATTCGAACACTTCCCTTACCATGCATTAGGCTGCATGGCCCCAGTCGTGTGAGTTGAACCCAATGGCAACCATGCCCTATTAATGTTTGACAATGCCTGCCAAGATTTGGCAGACAGTGGATGGCTTACCTTCATAAAACGATTTGAGGGTTTTAACCTTTGCGTAACTCGACAGTTTGCCATGACCTTCGATGGATGTCGATCCAAGATCATAGATATACAGTTAGATATTGATGAACAGTTTATCAGCTCAGCTATGGGGTTACCTACCTCAGGATAGCGTTGGTTTAAGAATTGCAAGGTCGAGGAAGTGTCGTAGACATTGTTGTTTCAATTGCGCAAAATCACCTCTTGTGATAGAGGTATGCCCGTAACTATGCTTAAACAATGATGGCACGATTTATTAATGCTAATCAAGCAGTTTGTGACCTGTGAAGGTTGATACGGGCTTGTGTTCCTCTACCACCTGCGTCTATTGATGATTTTTATAGGGTATCCTCTAAACATGTCGTTCTATTTTCATCGGAGCTTGTATAAGATGTCCAAAAAATATAAAAGGCACAAGGCTGACAACAACCTGTTTCATCATGGGATTATTAAGCTCATCGTTGTTTATCATTTGAGTTTTCTTGGTGACAGTTGGAAGGCCTTCATCGCTCGTAATGGATTTGAAGACACCGACCCTATACATTTTGATAAATCTGTGGTAGTTGAAACCAAGGTTGTACCCCCAGTGCCCTACCATGTCCTACTGCCTAAACCCTTAGTCGACCCTCCTATCGACTTACCTGACACTATAACTAAGAGTGAAGAGGCCATTACAAAGCCTATGAGCAAAAAGCTCAAGGCAAAACTTGTTGCAAACGCCAAAGGGAAAAAAAATGCACGTTTGATTTCACGGATGGCAAGGAACAAGCCAAAAACCCCTGTTGAGCCAAACCCTATCGTTTTGAGTGAGGAATCCGATTTAGAAGTGGAGCATTTCTTGGCCAGTGAATACCCCTATTCTCAAGGTTTGTGTCATGAACCCCCTTATGATTTTGTATCAAACCTACCCCCCTACCTAAAGGACAACCCTAACTACCCGGGTATTGAATTGCCTCGTGAAACCCTCAGTGATTTCGCCAAACCCTCACCTGCTCTGTTTAAACCCACACAGTCACCCTGTGATCAATGCAATTCATGGTTAGAATGATATTATATTGATGTTCCGATACTCCAATCAAGGATTCAATCATTGGAAGACCAGATTGCAGTTCTAACCAGTGAAAAGGCCAAGCTCCAAATGATAGATAAAAAGCAAAAGACAACCGGATCCATCCTGTTCAAAAATGTGGAATCAACCACGGCTATTGTAAATTCCAAGATGGTATAAGCAAGCAGCCTCGTCGCTACACAGGTATGGTTTTGACATTGTTTTGTTTTGTAAATAATCTAGGTTGTTATAATGTTTTCAATTCAGTTTTAAACAGTTCTGTTCACATCTTGAATGGCTCTGTTATATTGCGTGCATTCTATATATAGCTTTGCTTTGAATAAAAAGAAATTTCGATTCGATATATGATCTGATTATTCCCAGTATAGAAATCAATAGATTTTGATTGGATTTGAGTGATCTTCGCTTGAATTTGATTGATTGGCTTGTCTCGTTAAGGTGACAAAATTAATAGTTTTCCTTCAAATGAATTGGTTTGTATCTGACTTGAAAAGAAAATTTTTCATATTCAGTTTAGAACATAATAATGTTTGGACTCAATTTTTTTATGATCCATATGCTATGGTTGGTAAACAATTTGATCGAGTTTGATTGTTACGATTTTGCTCGGATTTGATTTCATTATCATTGATATGCTATGACTGGTAAATGTTTTCGGGAAGATACTTGTTACAATGTTGTGTCGTGTGATGTTATATCTTTGATTGTTTCCAAGTTAAGGATAATGACTCTGTCTCTTTGATGAAAACATTATGCTCAAATAACATTCGCGCCCGAATTGGAAATGAATCTGAATCATAACAACTATGTGAAAATCTTATCCAATCTATTCGCTTTTGTTCTGATTTGGTAAGTTTGTCCTATGAGTCGATTTCATATTATAATTGATGCTCTGTATTTTAAATTTGTGAAATGAATTGGTCAAACCCTGATATGATTCGTTTGATTGAAACGATTGTGATCAAAATTAATCGATCATGTTTTCTTATTGTGCAATGATCAACGATCGAAATCTATAACAAATTATGTTTGATTAATCCTGTTATGAGCCAATTATCGTTTGGATTCGTTCACAGCATAAATCGCTTGCTATACAGTTATCGTAATAATCATGTTTGATTCACAAGTGTAATGATGTGTTTGCGATTTGTTCTATTTTCAATTGAATATCAAAATGATCTCATAACAGATGGATTCGATCTGTTGGGAAACGATTACGATTCTGTTACATATGATTTTATTTACTCGACTCATGACTATAATCGAAACAGAGTATTGCTATCTTTGTACTCAGTTAAATGATGTGTATCCTGTTTGAGTTCATAATGGAATAACAGTTTCAATTTATGATTCGTTCTCAAGTAATTATTGGATGTCAATTGAATGGAATTTCTTAAAAGATTTGATTTAATTTCAATTCTGATTCTGTATCTTATTTTAGACTAGCTACAGAATCAGATGATTCTGTAGCTAAGTCTGTAGAATTAGCTTTTTATTGTTTTATTAATAAAATATCTCTCTAACTTGTCTATTTCTGACCTGTTTCAGGTGAATTCGAAATTGCATGGGATATCATGGATAGTTTAGAGGATATTTGGATGTTTTAGTTTCATTTTAATTTCCTAGTTTAGGCAATTTTGGGATATCTCCCAGATTTCATGTAAACAGTTTTATAACTTCCATGGGGAGGTTTTACCCTGTGGAAAACCTTTAAATACTTATTATTTTTGTAATAATGATCATCCTCATTTGTGGGAGAACAAGGATATGGAATTTTAATACAGACTGAGACATAAATTGATGTTCTGCTACAGCTTTAGATTTTCATAATATCAATGTTTTGTTTCATGTTTATGTTATCAGTTTGTATTTGATTAATGACTACTTTAGCTATCTTAGTCTTTTGCAAATGATATGATTTAATTAATATAATCCATATCTAATTTCTTCCAGTATTTAAAAAACATAGCAATTACTTGATTTAGTTTGTGAATGACAGATTTCTCTTCTTAATCAATTGAATTATTAAGTATAAGTTTTTGCATAACAGGTTTACCTAATTGCAGAGATTTATAAATCATATAATTGTTATGATTTTTTTTATGTCTTGTTTGTCCTATAAATAAACTCAAAGAGCATTGCAACTATCGTTTACGAGAAGCTTCTGGATCATCCGGTGCGAGTTTCCTTCCTCCGACCAGCTTCGAAGTCATCATACACAGGACAAATCTGGAGCGTTTCCAAGTTTGTTTGTTATTTATTTGTTTAGTATATTTGTTAGTATTTTAGTTAGATATATGTATAGTTAGTATATTAGATTGTTTAATTTTAGTAAGTTTTATTTCTTGTTCATAAAATCATAAAATCAACAAAAATATCTTTCTCTGTCTTAGGGCAGGAAGAAAATGAGTTTTCCAGGTTTTATTTAAATCTGTATTTTGTGGATATTGCACATTTTGTGAATAATTTATATTTCAGTTAGTAGTTTGTTTAATAGTTAGTTTTAATTAGATTAGTTCATTTTATTTATTGTTAGTTAGTTTAGTTTGTTTTATTTATTGTTAGTTAGTTTAGTTTTAGTTAGATTAGTTAGTTTAGATTAGTTTTCTCTTTGGTTTTCCTAGGACCTTAGAGTGGCTAATGGAGTCGCTAAACCTGTCAGGGTGGTTCATTCCAAACGGCTTGGGTTATTAGACAACCCCGGACCGGTTCCACTCTTCTAGTTGATGGATGGTCGATTTCTCCTGTCAACACAATTCTAGAAATCTTCTTAGCTCTTCATCATCTTTAAATAATTTCTAGAATTTAACATTATCAGGTAAAGAAGGCCTATAATTTACCTGAATTTCATAATTCAACTTTGGGGGAAAAGGCGGTATGAAAGTACTAGCTAAAAGAACCAATGAATCAACCAACTAATTCATGTCCCTAGGAATATATGAGATCTTGAATTCAGTGAACGCAGTAATCACATTTAGAACTTCATCTCCGTAATCTTTTAGCCTCACATGCTTGGCTTGGAAAGACTTATTTACCTGTTGAATGATTAAATCGGCATCTCCATATGCTTGTAGCCTTTTAATCTTCATTTCTTTCGTAGCATTCAAACCTAAGAGAAAAACCTCGTATTCTGCAATATTATTTGTGACTTGGAAATCAAGCTTGAATGAAAAATGTGTGGTTTCTTTAGATGGTGAAATAAATACAACCCTTGCTCTAGCAGTCTCTTTAGTACATGCCCCATCAAAGAACATACTCCAAAGATCATCTTCTCCTATCTCTGTGGACTGAACTGTAGGATTTTTAAGAAACAGTGAATCTGGTAGTGAATCATCAAACTATAATATCTAAGATCCCATACCTATGTCAACTGAGTAAATATGATGGTTGGTTGGATTTTGTTCGTCACTGATAATGTAGGCAAGTTGTGACTTTTTGTATAGTCTCTTGTTTAATCCTCCAAGAACAGGGATAGTAGCATATGAAAGGTCCATTTGAAGAGTTTCTCCTAACCTCTTCATCCAAGATATTGATAACAAACATCCAAATTTGGGTGGAATATCTGCTACAACTACATACATGACCATAGTTTTCATAGATGATTGAGTTAAAGTTACTTCCAAATCTTTGATCAACCCAAGACATTTAACTTTTATAGAGTCAAATGAGAAACAATCATGGTAATTTTTAGTAACTTCTAATCCAAGCTCATCCATAACTGCCTTTGGAATTAGATTGTGAGAGGCTCCAGAGTCTAGTAGGTAGTTATGCAATGTTTTGTCATGAATGTTCATGGAGATATAAAAAGGTGGACAACTTTCATCTCTATCCTCTATCATTTGACCTAAGACAATGGTGGGCTTGTCATATTATATACTAAGAATATCAACAGAGGAAGATATGTATTTCGGATCAAGAGTCTTGAGGATATATTTCTTAAACGATTCATTTTTCATTAACTAAACCAAAGGGATGGGCATTGGGGATTTTGATTTTTGGTATCTCATCTTCAAAATTGAAAGAGTAAGAGGTTTTGTCAGAAAGTTTTACCTAATTTGAAGGGGATTTCAAAGAAATCTGTTGATCATTAGGAATCTGATATTTTTGAGTTTGTTGCTTCGTAGGAGCAACAGTCTTCTTGGGAGGATATGGTGCACTCTATTTTTTAGTGTTGGAAATAGATCTTAAATTGTATTTGTTCTCATCATCAGTTTGAAAAAAACTATTATCAACATAATTTCCATTTATCTGTTCATTCATTAATTCCTATTCATAATCATGTTGTGTCAAATAGGATTTCCCTACATCATCTCCAACGCAGTGAATATTATATTCTTCTTCTCCTTGAAAATCATCTTCATCTTCATCCATCACAGTATTTTGGAGAGGGGCTTTTATCTTCGGATCTTCTGTGGGATTTATCTCTTTCTTCAAGATCTGAAACTGTTGATTATTTCTCCTAAAAGTGTTAGGATTCTGATTTGGATTTTTGTGAGGGTATTCATAGGAACCTTTTCCCTTGACAGGCTGGTTATTTTCAATATTTAGCTTGGACATTTTTGAGGTTAATGACTCTAGCATCTTAGCTAATTTGTCTATCTTAGGATTTGGAATTGATGAGGAAGAGGCTTCTTCCTTCTTCTTTTTTCTATCAACGTTTCCCTTTAACTAATGAGAAGATAAGATATTTGATTCAACTTCAAGGGAAACATATTGCATCAAGCAAAGTATAGCATACCTTATCTCTCTTAGTAGAAAACTGAATTCAAAGCCAAATGAGTTGGCATAAGTAATTTGGGCAGAAGTCTCTGTAGGTTTGATTTCTACTGGTATTTTACCATACATTCTGTTGAATCTCTTGGTGAAATCAAATACAGATTCACCATTTTCCTTCTTAAGGTTTCCAAACTCTGTGATATAGTACAAGAAGTCTCTCCTATCTCCCCAATGTTTTAAAAAGATATCATCCAACTCTTCTATTCCAGCTATAGAACCAACAGGAAGTTCCTTGAACCACTTCCTAGCATGACCATCCAAGCTCTGGACAAAGACTTTGGTCCAGACATCACCATCTTCTATGTTTAAGTTCTCAGCGTAGATATAGAATGATTCTATATGTTCCTCTGCAGTTACATCTCCCTCTCCTATGAATTTTGGCATATATTTTTGGTAATCACCAGTAGGCATGGATGCAGGTGGATTTTGTAAAACAAGAGGTGCATATCTAGCAACTAGAATTCGTTGCATTTTGGTCAACGGAGCAGGTGCAACCATAATGACTATTGGTGAGAGAGGTGATAGACTTTTATCATATTCTTCAACACTAGGGGGATTTAATTGAAAAGGGGGGGAAATTTCTAATGGAAAAGAAGTTTGATATGAAGCTATATGGAAATTTGCAAGTTGTTCAACCAAGTTTTCTTCACCTTTAGCGGAATGTTCTTGAAGAATGTGCTCTACAACAAGAAGGCTAGTGTGAATGTTTATATGGTCTTGTTCCTATTGTGAGTGAAAGGACTCAAGATATGAGGAGCTGTGATTTCTTTCTAAGGTATTAGATGATCCTTAAACCAAATTTGATCCTATCACTTCTTATGCAACGACATTTTCCTCTTGATAAGAAACAATTGGTTCTTCTACAGATGTTACAGTTGATCTTTCACTGACAATATTAGAGGAAGAAGATTCAGTGTTTTCTGCTATTGATTTCTTAGAATGAGAAAGAGGATTAATTTTAGTACCTGATTTTGAAGTCTGATCTTGAAATGATCTTCCTCTTCTAAGAATCAGTTCTGGATTGGGTACTGGTGTGATAGGTGATTCTTGTAGATTCTCCCTGGTACTAATTATCTTTCGAGCCAGGATGAACTTGTGGAGTCACCAGATAGATGATTACAACCAATGTAATGTCTAATCCTTCTCTATCATCAAGGATCATCTCTGTGTCATCTCCCAGGAAAGCTGAGCTTCAATCTCCTCTCCCTGGCAATGATGCCAATTTGTTATCTCTCCAGGAGTCCTTCTCTGGTTGTATCTTGAAGAAGCTTGGTAACTTAAAGTGTAATGTTTTTTGTGTTTATGTGTGGATCAAATGGGATAACTGACCTACTAGATTGGTATCAAGACAGTCAAATGTACATAACAAAATGAGACAATGTTTTCAAGAATGAATGATCAAATAGATAACTTAACTGGTGGATGAAGAAAGCTATCCTTATTAACCAGAACGCACATGTGATGGGTCAAATAAGATAGTTTAGATTACTATTAAATCAATCTTATGAACTAAAAAAATGAGATAACAATCATTAACAGTTAAGACAAACTTGAATCAAAGTACATAAAGAGAAAGGTAATGGCAATCTGACATCAATAATGAAAGGAAACTGTGATTTGTATTATATATATAAGATTCTATTAAAATAGAATCAAGGTCTCTCTATCTATACTTGAACCCCTAGTCTATCAAAATAACAGGCTTTATAGCCTTTACACAAAGTTTCCAGATACTGAAAGAATGGATCTGGTTTTCCTAAAAATAGTAAATATATTAACAACATTGAAAAATAATGGATCTAGTCCATTTCTCCAAGTTGATTTGTCTTCAAAATATCCAAGTCTTCGACAGTTGCATGAAGGTCATGATGTATGATGATAAGGCCAGTGTCTTTCTTCAACAGATGGATATGTTCACCAATAATTGTAAGAATCTTCAACAATAATAGGCTAATCATTAACCTATCTACCTTGTTGAATGCATTAAAACTCTGATACAAGAATCCAAAATGTATGGAGGAATTTGTTTGAAATTCCCTTATGCTTTATCACCGAAAATATCCTTTGTTCGAGCTCCAGATCTTCAAAATCCATTTCATGTAGTTTCGATGACTCTTTTTCCTTGAAAAATGTGAGTTAGTCACCGAAAGCCCTGATTTTCGACGGCTAACTGTGTGTTGTTGTGTTGATTATGCCACTGAAAAGCTTGGGTTTGCCAAAAAAGATAAACAATTCAAAAATGATTTTTCTTCCTGATTTATTTGGATTGATCCACTTGCAAATTTTGAGCGACCTCTGCAAGAACATGAAAATCTAGGTGTGTAGCTATTCTGGCCTTCAACTTTTTGATTTTTTTCTTCAAATGCTTAGATAATCTCCATAGCCTGTGATTTTCCTTTATGATCCTCTTCTTCTTCTTCTTTTCCTTTACACTTTCAAGTGCCAATATTTCCAAGGATGCACTAGTTTCTCCGAAATTCTTTGATAGAGTCTCATATCTAGCCTTTATCACCCTCTCTAGCACTTCCTGTTGTGCTATTTTCTCTTTGAGTTTCTTAATCTTCTTTGATTTGTTATGCTTATTTTTGCTTCTAGATGTTTCACCTTTTTAAAGATTTGTGAACATCTCAGGCTGTGGTGCTTGCTCCATGGAAAATTCTATATTTTCATGAATAGGGACTTCTTCTTTTTCTGGTTCTTCATTTGAATCTGAATATGGAAAATTTAGAAAATGTGTCTTCTTTGGTGCAGCCTGCTCTGTGTCCTCATCAAAATCCAACTTCTTCTTTGCTTGTTTGGCTTTTGAACTAGATCCTAGTTCTGCTGATGGTTCAAGAGTGACGACTCTCCTCCTTTTCAAATTGCTTTGAGGAGTCAATGATTTCTTACCTGCTTTCTTCTTACCTTTATTAGGTTGAGATTGTAACTCAAAACCTTCCCACAAGACAAAGTGTTCCCATGTCCTTTATTTCTTCTTTAATTCTTATAAAATGATCATCTTTATCAAACCAAAATGAAAAAGTGTATTATGAATGTTGTCTAGTTTAGCTCGAACTTTGTTGCACATCTTAGTAAGACTTTTGTGGAAATCGAATGACAAATTTAAAGGTGTCTTCCCTGTAAAGTAATCCATTAGCCTGAAATGATACAACATGACCCTGTCATACCTTCCCTATGTATTTATGTATAATTGAATGGCTTTGAGAAGAGTTTGCCATTTATTTTCCAAGTGGGAACTAGGAATGTCTTTTTTCCAGATTATGTCTTGAAACTCTGGTTTCAAGTATGGTCTAAATTCCATGTTTTTTGTGACTATATTCTTGAACTAGTTCTTCCTCGTCCTTGGCATGCCTCTAGTAGAGGTTATGGCGGATTCATCTTCTTGTATCTCCAAAGAGCCAATTGTGGCCTTTTTCCCATCAAAAGACTTAGCAAAAAAAATTGTGATACCCTAGTGGTATCCCTCTTGTAGGCTTTCGACATAAGTGAGACAACCTGCATCGAAAAAATATTGGTGGATTTCTGGGTGAGATTGTAAATACTGTATGTTGTCTAGCTCCTTTCTGAGAGGTGGACCTCCTCGCCTTTTCCCCATTTGCAATAACCATGAATTAATCTGAAAGACCTGAAACAAATATTTCTTACTAATAAGCAGGAGCTTGCAGGTGAAAGTGAATGATTTATGTGTTATCAAATGGTGAAAAGAGTGCCTTTTATAAACTTCACTCATGTGTTGTGTTTAAATTCGAATGATGGATTTTTGCTGGTGTTAACAAGATTCAGGAATGATTGGAAATAATTTATGATGGTTGAACAGTCTTCTGGAATGATAAGACATCGAAACCCTCACACGATCTGCATAACCATTTTGAAATGATTTACACATAAACAGTGGCTGAGAACATGGGATAATGCCCAAAAGCCACTTAAGTGGTCATTATGTCTTGATGACATGTGTCCTTCAATCCACATTTAGGCTCGCTTGATGTGTTGTCTAAAAATATTGTTCTGCACTTTCGCCGACTCCTCTGTCTTTTGAAATGTTGTTTTTTCCGCCGGAAGCTTGAGACTCATCTTAAGCTTTAAAACAACATTAGACGTCGAAAAGATTTTCTTTGATTTTTTGAAAACAATAAATGTCAAATCGACTTATTTTTGGACTTTATAACTTATTCTCTATGCTTGGAGACCATAGACCACAAAAAATAAAAAATGACACTTATTCATGACTATGCTATCACCTAAAAATCAAATAGAATGACAAGTTTATTTTAGGAGATAACAACGGACACTAGGCCTTATCCTTCATGGATGGGTTCTCCGGCTACAATCAAATCCAAATCTATCCAGCAGAGTAGTACAAAATCACATTTACCACCCAATGCGGTACTTTTTCTTATCATGTCATTCCTTTTGGAATAACAAAACATCGGTGCTATGTTCCAATGGGCCATGAATTATGTTTTCCATGATCTTTCTAGCATCATTCTCGCTTACTTGGACGACCTTGTTGCTCGATCCAAGAAATGAACTCATCATTTGGATGACTTATGAGTTGTCTTTCAATGATGTCGCCAGTACAATATCCTCTTGAACCCCCTCAAGTGTGTATTTTGGGTCACCGATGGACACCTCCTTGGGTTCATCATCTCCCAACACAACATCATAGTGGACCCCCTCAAGGTCCATGGTATCACAGAAATTACACCACCTAGGAATTTGCACCAACTGTAGAGCCTACAAGGCAAAGCCAACTTTTTACGACGCTTTGTCCCAGATTATGCCACTCGCACACATGGTTTCCTTCGCTTATTGCTTCATGATATCTCATTTTGATGGGATGAACATGCCCAAACTTCTATTGATGACTAAAATATGGGAACTCTCCAATGCCCCTTTGATTATTCCTCCCGACTATAATCGTGATCATATCCTCTACTTGTCAGCCTTAGTCGTCTGAGTAGAAGGAGTTATCGTCCAATTAGGGGATTATATTTGTGAGCATGTTATTTACTACATCAGTAAAAATATTTCAGGACCACCCCTGAAATACAATCATGAGGAGAAAATTTCCCTCCTAGTCATCCTCTCAGTCCAAAAACTGCGTCAGTATATCTTGCTTCGCACTACCAAAGTTGTGGAAAATTCCAACCCCATGCAGTACTTGCTTAGTCGACAACAAATTAATGGCAAATTTTCTCAATGGATCACCATCCTTCAGGAATACAACCTAAATTTTTCAACCCCCAAAAGCAATAAATCACTTGTTCTCTCCAAACTCATCATGAATTTTCGCTCAGACGCTATAGGATTACCTTATGGATTTCCCCAGCAAACACCTCTTCTACATCCCCTCAGATTACCCTTAGTATGGATACCTTATCATCTACCTTAAGACACATAAGTTTGGGTCTCATCTCTCTCAAGATGATTGTCAACGCCTTCATCATGAGGCTCCTCGGTAACTCCTCATTGATGGAATTTTGTACTGACATGGGGTCGACACCATACTCTACCAATGTCTTAACATCGATGAAGTACATAGAGTTCTAAACGATTTTTATAGTGGTACTTGTGGTGGCCACCTCTCAGGGATGTCCACCACCCAGAAAATCATTCGAGCATGATACTTCTAGCCCACATTGTTTCATGCCTGCATACACGCTATCAAGCGATGTGACAAATGCCAGCTTTATGCAAACAAAGCATGAGATCCACCTGCTCTTCTACATCCAGTCATCACTGTTGACCCCTTCTGCAAATGGGGCATAAACTTCATGACTTGAAATCCTCCATCTAACAATGGACACAAGTATATCATCGTGGAAATATATTACTTTACCAAATGTGTCAAATACCTTTAACAATAATGCTAACACAACAACATGTTTTTTATTCAACCATGTCATAACCCATTTTGGGGTTCCACTACAGTTAGTCTCTGATCATGGTAAGAAATTTGAGAATGAGATCTTCGTCAACTCTCTTCAAGGTTAGGCTTCTCCCATGATTGTTCCTCACCATACTACCCTCAATCCAACAGACAAGTCGAGGCTGTTAACAAAGTCCTCAAAGCCATGTTGCAATGCACTATCAACAAACACAAGATCAACTGGCATCATATGTTGTTTTCAACATTGTGGGCTTATCGCATGGTAGTCAAAACTGCCACCATTTTTACACTGTTTCATCTCATCCATGGGATTGAGGCCACTCTCCCCATCGAGTGAAAAATTCCCATGTTGTGCACCGCCATTGAGCTATTACCTGACACTGCTCCAATGAAGAAACAATTGTTAAACTTAGAATTGCTAGATGAAGATCATCTCTCTTCCTTATAGAACAATGAGGCAACCAAGAAATGATCGAAGGCCACCTTTGACCACCATGTCAAACTTCACTCATTTAATTAAGGATTTGTCATCCTAGCCTACGATATCATTCTCTATACTCTCGGTCATGGGAAATTAGAGTCATTATGGCATGGAACCTACATCGTCCAACACTGCCTCACTAAAGGTGCATACATCCAGGCCTCTCTAGAAGGATATCCTCTCAAAGATCCCATCATTAGGTTTTACTTAAATACATTTTATGCCTGAGCATAGTCATTCTACACTAGGATTTTTCTTCGTACACATTTCTAGAGTTTTTAGTCTTATTTTTTTGCCTCCACTCCTCATGTGTGATCTACCATTCATGTTATTTACATATGTACCCTCCATCGGCCTACCACATCAGTTATGATGATGGAGATAGCCACTGGACACAAAATATCGCTTCGACCGCTTCAGCCCTCTACACCCCCTCACATGAATTGCTCCACTCCAACGACATATGTCTGGGCTCAACAACCAATAACCAAGCAAAATATTTAGTCATCATTGGCCTCCTCGCCGAGGCCAATCACCTCCACATTCATCACCTTAGCATCCTATTAGATTCCCATCTTGTCATCCTACATCTCAACAATGTATATCATGTTCGTGATCCTTGCTTCCTTTGAAAATACCTACAAGTTAGAATCTTATCCTGAAAATTTGATTCAATTACATTTATAGATATTCCATGACAATTTAATCAAATAGTAGATAGCATGGCTAACCTAGTGTTATATTGGCATTTATCACATCAATACATCTTTACACATACATAACTTATCAAACAGTTGTCATAGCATATAGATCAGGCATCATAAAACATCAACATATGTAAACATCACAGATATATATATATATATGTATGTATGTATGTGTGTGTGTATGT
>SNQJ01S0102881.1:0-11234 GCA_010110895.2 Picea sitchensis
ATTTATGAGTCTCGACCCTGTAGTGTCATTATTACTTTGGGGGGTCATCTCTACAGGATACCAGAGGTAGTTCCAACTATTTCCCCACTTAAATAGTGCTGCAAGGTAGTATCTCATATTGCAAAATTCATCTTCTTTACAATCTGTTCAAAAGGGGAACATAAGGACACTGCAGCGGCTACAGCCTCACCCTAAGCACCTTCTATCCAATAGAAGCAGGTCGAGAAGGTTGCATCAAAGAGAAAATATTCCTTCTGCACACATTCATCTCATGTATCTAGACTAGTTAAAAAGGTCCAACCCTTCCAGCCACAAGTTCGTGACAGCCTTCAACAAGCTAAGCAACACAACTTCTCTAGCAAGGCAAGCAGCTCACCAAGATTTAGTTTCAGCAATCGCTTTCCCCTCTCCCCCGGGAGCTCAACGCAATGGAGACCATTGCTTCCTAAGGAGGGAGGATTGATCTAGGTGGATATCAGTGTCCACCCACCTTCTCCAACTGGCTCAAAATAGTTTTCTGGCAATTTTGGTAATTTATTATGTTTAGCAGTTTTTGACTTCTGGGGCCATTTTGAGGCCCTAAATGATGTATTTTGAGAAAACGGGGAGAAACATGGATCATAGATCGATGTTTCTCACCCAAAATTTGTAGTCCTCGGATATATATTTCCAATGAGCTATCAAGCTCCCCAAACAGAGATCGTATGCAAAAGTTACGCCCCTAGGAAGTTGACATATCAACTACCTCCATCAGGGCCCGCAAACCTTTTGGATTTTCATCTTCCAGGGTTAGGGTTTTGGATTTTTCTTATGTTAAAAAAGTCCCTTAGAACCTCATTGTAATAAGAATATTATTGCAAATGCGAGTAGTTGTCACATCTCTTCTCAGAGATAAGCTTCCACCATTGTAGCGAGTCTTTCACTCTGTATTTTTACAGTCTCTGTACATTTATTTCATTGATAGAAATCGTGTATTATTTTATATCTATGTTTATGGTTGCATCTCTGATACATTTCTATTATATTTTTGAATATCTGTGATATCTCTGTGAATTTATTTATTATATCTCCACTCTCATTTCATGCCGAAAATAATCTGGATCAAGTGAGGAAAAGTTGTCTTGGTTCCAATACTTGCCTCTGTATCTATGAAAGTTGGAGGCTAGAAAAAGGGCTCCTTGGTGATCGTCTTAATGAAGGACACCGGCTTGGAAGAGGACTCTAATTTTCTTGCAACTGTTGGGGAGGAGCCTTCTCCTACTTCTGATTCTTGCAGTTTTGGAGCTCTCAGTGATTTCCTGGTGGAGGGTTTCTTCAGAGGCATTGTCCCCTGTAATTAAAAATTCCCTTTAAACACATATATAGAGTAGCGTTGGGTGAGGATATATAAAATGGAACATAAGAACATCATTATCGGATACATACCTATAACTCTTAATAAGATAATTGTTTAATACTCATTGAACTTTTGGCATTTCCTCCGGACTGTTAGCTTCGCTCTTCTGTTTGTCTTGAATTTCTTGTTGCATAGCATATGATCATACACAATGACTCGAACAAGATATAACTGGAGAGGTACTACTATTCATATCAATTAGTTAATACGAGTAATAAGTGCATATTCAACATAAACTACTATTGGATTTCTGTAGATAAAACTTAGTTGGTCAACGACAGAGGCACGGAGGAAGATGCATTATACCGGTGGGTTTAATGGTTCCTTTTGATTTGCACACAAATTAGTAAATAATGTACAATCTACAAATTAACTAATAGATTTGAATGTGGCGTATCTGACACATTTAGGGGTTAAACATTTTGTCATGTCACATCACTCCAACGTATAAATCGGGGATCGACTACTATCTGGGTCTATACTTATATAGATATCTTCTTGATAAAACTTTTGACGCCGATGATATTGGGGTTGGTGATCGGGGAAATTTCAGGTATGTATCTTGTCAATGGGTCCTCATCTTCATGAGCATTCATTATTGAAAATGTTTCGAGCGTCAGTGGTCTGCGATGCCACTCTTTCTTTATGCGCGACGCTTATTGTTACACCTTTCCGTCGAAACCAACGAATCGGTCTTCGCCAAGATCTTTCCTGAGGATTATTCGTAGAAAAAAAACACTTTCATCGTTCGACGCCGATGAAGGTCGGCACTCGGCTATTTTGACTTCTCAAACGATTTTCATCACCTTTAACTTTTACCAATCCCGAACTTTTGGAGCGAGTCAGGGAAAATTTTGGGTCATCGATTCCTTGAGTAGTTGTTAAGTCTCTTTTAGAGTTAAGATGATTCTTTGTTGTATGTTCAAGTGAACGTTAATCAATTCAAACATGAAACATATAAGATAAGAGAAAGTATGAGTTTCATACCAAGGAGAAAATAGTCGAATGCAAAAGATCGGGTGGTACCCAAAAAGGAAATGGTCACAGACCTTTTAGGGTGTGTTGAGTGCTCAATAGTTTCTTCGACACTTACTCCTTGCACCTCTCAAGATGACTTATTCAACACTTAGTCGAATGTTGAACCTAAGCACACCTTGCAACATGTTTTTTTCACTTAACCCCTTTATGGGCGACTGTGCACTCCTTGCAACAGTTCTTACACGACTCAATTGTCCCTCCTAAACAATATAACATTGAGTGTGTTTCTACCTATGCACACCTTGTGTGGTCCTCTGCACTCCTTTGCAAATGAAACTTCACGTTATCTCTCTTGAGCTTCTGAGTCAAAGAAGACTCTATCAACGCACACCTTGTGGACACTATGTACACCTTGCATGAGCTCATAGAAGAGAAACAATTGAAACTTATCTAATCCTCAAAAATTCATACATTCAACCATGTAATGCATTCATAACATAAGAACAAGTAATAACAAAGAATACAATTAAATAGAGAGCATACCATTCATTCAGATAGACACAGTAACAACAATCCCAAACATTTCAGAACAAGGCTTCTCTTTTATATTCATTCAAATGGTATGTACATGGTCTCATATAACTATAATGAGCTTTAGCGACCTTGACAATAACAACTTCAATAACTTTCAACAAATTTCAACAGCCTCATTTGGGCATACAATAGATATATTTATACAAGAAGGGCTCATAGATATTTTCCCTCCGACTACCTTAGTGTTATCCAATCAAAGTAAAAGCTTTCAACCACTAATTCTTATTACTATAAAACATGGGTATAGACAAATAAGAGTGAATGCTTCAGATTTGTAATATTATTTATTACATTAAAGAAAATACAATCTCCATCGATCTCATGCGATGGTTCAACCTCTTATCATTTAAGAATGTTAATTACAATACTTTCGAGATATTTATATGATACACCATTGGTAAATTTTAAAATCACTTCAAAATTCACGATGGGCATTGAGTTTTCCTCCACTTGCATGCTAATGACAATGCTCCTTCATCATACTCCTTGTTATAGCAGTATTTTTCTCACCCCATGAAATCTTGCAAAGAAGTCCTTTTTTCATTTCCCTATGCAGACTTCAAGTCCCTTTTTTGCAAATCCCAGAGCTAAAAATATAATTTTTCCACATATACGCACCTTACATACTATACAACATGTGTATATGCAGGTTGCACCACTACAACCCGTATACATAGGGAAATGTGCCAAAAATTGAAAAATGGTGTTGGGTTTCCATGTCACGTCACAAGATCAATGATCCTTGGCCTTCCATATACTGAAAACGTTCTGAATCAGCCCTTTAGTTCCATTTGAAGGCTATAAATGGGCCAAATCCGAGCTATGGAAAGAGGGAGAAAGAATTCAACTTTGAGAGCAAAGTTACTCTGGAGAAATTATTCACTTCACATTGAGTCTACATCCCTTTGTCCTTTAAGTCTGAGCACATTGTTCAGCCTCCAAGATTTTCCATTACTCGTTGAGAACTTCATTATCTCTCTTATATGAGCTTACCTTTGGTGGAGGATTAAAGTGGTGGAGGCCTAGCTGGAAGGAACTTAGTTTCTCAGTTCTGAACCGTGTCGACACAGAAGACTGTAACTCATTCACTTCTGCTGATTATATATTAATAGAAATACTCTTTTCTCATCCAATCAATATCTTCCAAATATTTGAATTATTATTCCATGGGCATACTTGTTATGAATGTTGATGGATTATGCTATTGAATGTGATAACATCATATATTATCACCATATGCTTGCGTTGCTTGGTTGTTGAGGACTAGTTGCAAGTATATTGCTTTGAGTCAAGTGCTCAACGGTGGATTTCATCGAACGCATGGACAAGGTAGGCCTCTTATCTTGTCTTGTTAGCATATTTGTTTATATAGCATACTTGATATTAGAGTTGATTTCTGCATTCATTTCCGTCTGTTGTGGTTTACCCCTAGCCATAGAGAGATCTTACTCCTAACAGAATTAGCGACCATATTGGGGATTGAATCTTCTTTTTGGGGTTTGGAGTTTTTTTCTCCTTGGATTTCTCTCATTCATATTGAATTTATTGTCATATGATTACTTGACAACCTCTTTTCACTCTGGCTCTAAGCCTTTTAGCCTTGTCCTTAGCCTAGCTATGTTTTGACACATAAGCGTGGGTTTTTGCTCGACAGTCGCATACATACGCGTGCGGTCCTTCTGCAAGATGTGTACATATGCACTTTTCCCTTGAACAGTTGCGTACATAGACCTTTGTTGATTGTTTGTTGGGTTTGGTGGTTGTTGGGTAGGTTTTGATGATTTCTAGGCCTTCTTAGGTCTCTGTAGTGACTGTTAAGTGTCTGTGGAATGAAAGGAAACCTGTCTTTGGTTGAACTTTTGGGCAGTGCATTTCTCATCATATTTTCATTTTGATTGTCCTTGCACCTTGGGCTGGGTGTTTTTCTCCTTGATATCCTACTTGGGTTGTCTCTGTCTATACACAGTAGAGTCTTTATATCAAGTTGATGTTCAGTCCTTGCATTTTCATTTTTCTTATATTGAAAATACAAAAATATTAGGCATTTTATATTGATTGGAATTTTGATCTCTTGAGTCTTTGTCATTTATCTTAGTGCATGTAAAGAAAGATTGCATTTTTATTATAATTCCATAATTGAATTGAAAATAGCATTTTTAAGAAGCATATGATTTATTAGAAATTGAAGTTAGGACTTTGCATTGTATTCATATTCATTTATTTTACTTGATGAGTCATAACATCATTAGTTTCATGACCACACCTTTTTATTAAGCAAGGCCATTAAAATTAACGCTATAATTTAAAATTGATTAGCAACGATTTTATTTTCTAGGGTGGAACTAGCTTAGGATTTAGTGCCTTGGAGTAGGATTTTGTGAGTAAACTTCTCCAAGGCTATTAAATCAACATATGTGTTTGATTAAGGGAGTGGAGAAATCCATTATATAATTGGTAATATCAGGAGACTCCACTTACATCGGAGTTAAGAACAAGGTTGCATGAGGTCGGTTGAAGGGATATCCCCCCAATAACATCTTATCATCAGAAATATTTCTGGGGATCTATTGGTATCTGGGGATCTTTCTAGTGCCCTTACCTCTGTGAGAGGCAGTGCTTTCAAGGTTTCAGGATTTTCTACCCTACCCATACGGTGGACCTGACTTACAATTGTTCTCTTATGCATCGGTTACACAGTGATTGATTAGTTTCTTGACTTAGGTACCACATAGGTTACGTGCAGGGGTTATTCTGTAGGTACCATGGGTCAGATAAGGGCCGGAAAACACACAACCTTTATGGATGATTACCTCTCTGGGGGGATTTGACCGAGTTATGATTACCATGATGGCCCTTATAAATGATTCGGATACCTCCTATATTTAGCAGGGAGTCTCAGGCCCCTCTTGGGTGAGGCATAACTACTTTAGGGAGGGAGGTCCCTTTCAGCCACTTTATCTTGTTTGTGTGCATATTGGTCGTTTGATTTATTTTGGTGTGTTCTTTGATTATTAGTATACCTTTGAGATTTCATACCATTCTTAGTGTTTTCATGGATAGTGGAGTTCCTGTAGCTCCCTCATTTACCACTACCCCCCCCCCATGAAGTTCACTCATTTCATGGGGACGAGTCTGTCTTCTTTTCATAATGTTATGCAGAATTATGACACTCAATCGATGCCTTGGTTATCTAATCATTTCCCTCTTGATATGCCTATACTTACATCTAAGGGCATAATGGCTCTGCTATATGCATCTTCATTTGAGAAGAGTCCTATCCCTCAACCAAGTCTCACTATGGGAGTTTGGAACCTCCCCTCTTACGGATCTATTCCTAGCCATTTTTTTTCAGGATCCCATACTCAAATGGGTGGTTATCCTACTTATTACACCCCATCCATGTATCCTTCATCTTCCATGCCAGTTCCTATGAACACTTTTCCCATGGTGGGTAAACATGTATCCTCGAGTCTTTTGTATGGGGGGAATCAGTTTTATGGTTCGGGCTACCCTCTTCACGAAACCCCTTCACATGGGGGAAACATATATCCTCACTTGAAAAATCCTTATCATACTTTTGTCTCTTCATAGAAATCTTCTTCAGTGATGATGCCCATAGAAAACTCTATGGATCAATTAGGTAGAGGATACTACCTTGTCAGACAAGGACAGGGTGTAAAACAGGACCCTTCCTGGCCTGCAATGTCTCAAAACCAATTTTTCATGGGACCTTGGCTTCAAATGCCACAACTCACTACCGTCACTAGTTCACTCACTGCCAGTCATACTGGAGCCCCATCACCAACCACTGCTAGTCATGTTGGAGATTGGTCGATGACCTCTGCAAGTCATGTTGAAGACCCACAACCAGTCATTGCTCGTCATTCTAGGGGAATCACTCTAGTCGCCATGAGTCATATAAATATCACATATCCAACCTCTTTACATCATGTGGGATATGAAACTCCATCCTCTTCCAGTCACGCTAAGAGCCTATCACCGACCATTGTAAATGACATTGGGGGAATTCATACGATTAGGAAGCATCGGCATATCATATGTAAGCCCAAATTCTTTTGCAGGATTTGTGAAGGAAATCACCTTACTTGTTTGTGTCCTGCTACTTTCGGGATACCAGAAGCGTGGTTCTCACCTGGGGGCCCTTTAGGTTCTGAGGCATCTGTGGCTTCCCCACACTTTGTTTCTCCATTGATTGTCACGGTAGTCATGCTAATGCAATCCTCACCTGACCACACCCCTATTTTTTAGGGTGATGCATCTCATGGCCTTGTTATCATGCATCCTATTCAACCAATGGTTGAAGAAGTGGTTGTACTGACACAATTTCTGGTCAATCCAACCCTTCCCTTGGAGGGTGATGTGTCCTTCACCCATGTCATTAGAATTTCTAGTACTGCACCTTCTAAACAAGAGAGAATTTTACTCTCCCTGAGGACTCTCCCTTCAAGCGATGGAGAAGTTCCCTTTGATTGGGATGGTCTTGTGGGGTATCCAATGCCTCCTCCTATGTCCTTTCAATTAAGAGACATTATTTGATATATTACAGAGAAGGTAACCTCCACTAGCACTTTATCCTCCTCGACTTGGAGATATTTGGGTTTTCCAAAGATTATGTTGGTTATTCGTAAGCTGTTGACATTTCACAGAAGTCCTACATGAGAGCCTTGCCCCCCCGCCCCCCCCAAATGACATGCCACCTAGAAACCACTCAACGAGTATGATTTAAGCTCTTTTATGACTCATCTAAAAAACAAAAATATTGCCGAGTGAATTTTTCCCTTTCACACTTGTTAATTGGACTTGAAAGGTCGTGAGTCTTGGTTAATCTCTTTTCCGATTCATTTTCAAAAAGTGAAAAGATTTCCGAGTGAACTTGTCTCTTTCACATTCGTAAATTGGATTCGAAAGGACATCAATTTGGTACAAGTTTATCCCTTTTTAAAACCAACTAGATTAAGATTATGAAAAAGGACATTTTTGGCGTTAAGTTGTGATTGTATCTCATGCTCTTGCTTGCAGCATTGAGCCTATTGTCAGTTCTCACTTTGCGTTATAAACCGTTTGCCTCAACATATTTTCATCCTCAACCAATCCAAGCCTTGTTTATATCCTTTGCAACTTTACACCTTATACCTAGGAGCGAACATTCCTCCAAGTGTCCATCTCCCACATGCACCTCCTTGCATTAAGCATAGGTATGTTCCACTGCTGGAACTAGTTTTGCTTACTTGCAACACTTATTTCCTCCTATGTATCATATCATTCATTTGGCTATGAAAAAACAAAAAAATACAGGTGAGAATGGAGTATTATCTTATATTGGCAGTAGTCATGTCGCCTTTGAATAGAGCACAAAATTTTTGAGTCCACTTGTCATCATAATTTTGGTTTTAGCATGGCCTTAGGAAGCTGAGCTCGTTAAAGAGAGTTAACTCCACAAACTAGTTACTCTTCATGTCCTTATGTAGAGTTTGATTTATGCCTCTTGCATCTCATGGTTTCATCATTGAGTCTATGCTACCAGAGTCTTCCATATGTCTCATGCTCTTATTCAAAATATGTCTATCAACCTATGTCATCCATTCCTTAGAACTCTTGACTTTTCATGTCGGCCATACCCTCATTTTTTCTTAGAATCACATGAATTTGTAGTCATATTGTGTACCCTGGTCCTACTTTCCTCATTGGTAGGTAACCTTGAACCCAGGAGTCAACATTTCATCATTGGTCATTGACTGGGTGGTTTCCCTTGTGCTCGATGGAAAGACATCTATTCACACATTGAGATTCATGCAGTATCTTGGATGCCATTAGACTTATTGGTGGTTTCCTCGCCTTTGTCAGTAGTTTTCCTAATTGGTTTCTATTTAGAGGGTATTTTTTGTGTACCCCTTGCACTTGGCACACGCGAAAGACGCACAGGTTCATTGGTTCATGAACATGTTCTTCATCCGATTTCCCCCAAATCATCAAGATCCTTCTTTATAGCTCATGCCGAATGCTGAGATTTGCCTTAATTCTCTCCTTTCAGCGGATCTTCTTTCATCGACGTCATCTCATCTATTCTAGAAATGAGACCTAGAGTCCTATGAGTACCTAGAGGCTTGCATTCATTAGTGGGAGGTTCTCTCACCATCAACAATTGGGAATACATCAATGTCTCTTGATCAATGGATTCTTCAAGTGTTCGACCCTGATTCCTTTATTCACACTTGTAATAATGCACTCAATGCCTTGATACCTACTTTCATCATTGGTAGGATGTCTCACGTTTGTTAACAGTATACCTCAATGACCGGTAATCAAATGAAGTCTCATTGTGTTAGACCTCAACTCCTTTATTCACATGATGTAGACTTGCACCTTTGGCGGATTGTGTAGAAGACTTGAAGAAATTAGTTTGTAGCCACAATGTTCCTAAGTTGTTACTACCTTTTCATTGGACCAGTACCTGTGTGACTTCAATGATCATGGGAGATTAGATTGTACTCCATTGTTTATAGATATCTTTAGATTGATTTTGAGATTGGTGTTACTAGGCCTCGTTCGTGACCATGAAAACCTTTGGCATGTAACCACATTTTTATTTTTCTTTCATGGCCATGGACAGTTGTTTGGTATATTTTTCAAATGGATCTGCAATGTAATTCAAATTGGAAGCCATGTATGAAAAGTTAGTATAGATTGTAATGAGAAACTAGTTCTTCCAGCTCGGTCCCTATTACTCAAGTTATGGGTTTTTATAATGTATTTCAGCCAACACAGATACTCCTCTGACCTCACACATTAGGGGGCATCTGTTATAGCAATATTTTCCTCATCCCATGCAAACTTGCACGGAAGGCCTTTTTCCATTTCCCTATGCATAATTGAAGTCCCTTTTTTGCAAATCTCGGAGCTAAAAATATAATTTTTCCACATATATGCACCTTTCATACTATACAACATGCATATATGCAGGTTTCACCACTACAACCAACGTACATCGGAAAATGTGCCAAAAATTGAAAAATGGTTCCAGGTTTACAATATCAATGATCCTTGGCCTTCCATATACTAGAAACATTCTGAATTGGCCCTTCAATTCCATTTGAAGGCTATCAATGGGCCAAATCCAAGCGATGGAAAGAGAGAGAAATAATTCAACTTTGAGAGCAAAGTTACTCTAGAGAAATTATTCACTTCACATTGAGTCTGCATCCCTTTGTCCTTTAAGTCTCAACACATTGTTCAACCCCCAATATCTTCCCTTACTAATTGAGAACTTTATCATCTCTCTTATATGAGCTTGCCTTTGGTGGAGGATTGAAGTGGTGGAGTCCCAGCTAGAAGGAACTTAGTTTCTTGGTTCTGAACCATGCCGACACGAAAATATGTAACTCATTCACTTATGTTGCTTATATATTAATAGAAATACTCTTTTCTTGTCCAATTAACATCTTGCAAATATTTGAATTATTATTCCATGGGTGTATTTGTTATGAATCTTAATGGATTATGCTATTTAATGTTAACATCATATATTATCACCATATGCTTGCGTTACTTGGTTGTTGAGGATTAGTTTTAGGTATATTTCTTTGAGTCAAGTGCTCAACGTTGGACTTCATCGAACGTCTAGACGAGGTAGGCCTCTTATTCTATCTTGTTAGCATATTTTTTATATAGCATACTTGAGACTAGAGTTGATTTCTGCAGTCATTTATGTCTATTGTGGTTTACCCCTAGCCATAGAGAGGTTTTCCTCGTAACACTCCTCTGGACAAAAATTTAGGGACTCCTGTCCATGAGCTCTTGCATTGACTTTTCATGCTTCTGAATATCTTCTTCACTTATCCAACTGGAATATTCTATTTGGTGTCCCTTCCACTTTACCAAATACTCAAAATAAGTCTTCCTCCTGGTCTTCTCACCAATCCTCTGATCTATGATCTCCTCCATCTGTGACATTTTTGCTATAGGCATCTATTTCTCCGAGTGGATCTCTTTTTTATCTTATGATCCTTTTGTTTCATCCCCCCTGTAAGGGTACATATCTGAAATGTTGAATATGGGTGATATACCCACATCCTTTGGCAACTCTTTCGCATAAGCATTTGCATCAAATTTCATTAGGATCTTGCATGACCCTATTTTCTTCAATTTTAATTTATTATATATTCCCCTTGGGAACATTTCCTTCCTGATATGTGCCATAACTTGATCTCCCACTTCAAATTGAATTTATCTCCTATGTTGATCAACT
>SNQJ01S0102881.1:11244-41781 GCA_010110895.2 Picea sitchensis
TTAACCATTTTTCTAGGGCTTCTGCATCTATCTGTCCTTCAAATACAGGAATATCAAAATTAACTTGTACCTTGAAAGGCGAGGTGCTTCCAAAGTGGCCTCTTAATGAAGATGTGTCTGTTTCTATTGGTAGGCATTGAAGGATGTGGGAAAAATTCTCCATCATTTCGTCCCTCTGTCACGTGAGAGTTTGCTCAAGCAACAGACTGATATGATCGTCTGCTCCGTCGTTTTCCTTTTCTTCCGCCATTGAGGGTTTCTTGGGTGTGTAAAAGCGATTTTCCTCAAGAGAGACAAGCTCGAGACCCAACTTGCTATACTCGAACCTCGTCGGGGACATGCACTGAATAAAAAATGATCAAGAACAACCTGCTCTCATACCACTGATTTGGATTATTTTCGGCATGAAATGAGAGTGGAGATATAATAAATAAATGCACAGAGGTATCATAGATATTCAATAATATAACATAAATGTATCATAGATGCAACCATAAACATAGATATACAGTAATACATGATTTCTATTAATGAAATAAATGTACATAGACTGTAAAAATACAGAGTGAAAGACTCGCTAGAATGGTGGCAACTTATCTCTGAGAAGAGATGTGACGACTACTCACATTCGTAAGAATATGCTTATTAAAATGAGGCTCTAAGGGCCTTTTTTAACATAAGGAAAATCCAAAACCCTAACCCCGGAAGATGAAAATCCAAAAGGTTTGTGGGCCCCAATGGGGGTAGTTGATACGTCAACTTCCCAAGGGCGTAACTTTTGCATATGATCTCTGTTTGGGGCGCTCGATAGCTTATTGGAAAGATCTATCCAAGGAATAAAACTTTTGGGTGAGAAACATGATATTCGATCCATGTTTCTCTCCGTGTTCTCAAAAAACATTGTTTAGGGCCTCAAAATGGCCCTAGAAGATAAAAATGCTAAAAATAGTAAATTACCAAAATTGCCAGAAAACTGTGGGTGGCCACCGGTATCCACCTGGATCAATCCTCCCTTCTTAGGAAGCAATGATATCCATTTCATTGAGTTCCTGAGGGAGAGGGGAAAGTGATTGTTGAAACTGAATCTTGGTGAGCTACTTGGCTTGCTAGAGAAGTTGCGTTTCTTAGCTTGTTGAAGGTTGTCACGAACTTGTGGCTGGAAGGGTTAGACCTTTTTAACTAGTCTGGCTACATGAGATGAATGTGTGTAGAAGGAATATGTGTGCTTTGTTGCAACCATGCAGACCTGCTTCTGTTGGATAGAAGGTGCTTGGGGCGAGGTTGTAGCTGTTGCAATGTCCTTCTGTTACCCTTTTGAACAGATTGTAAAGAAGATGAATTTTGCAGTATGAGATACTACCTTGCAACATTGTTTAGGTGGGGCAGTAGTTGGAACTACCTCTGTATCCTGTAGAGATGACCCCCCAAAGTAACAATGACACTACGGGGTCAAGACTCATAAATAGCATGGAACTTCCACATATATGGTTGGCCCAAAAGAACATCATAGATATCCAGTGGGGCAACATCACATAATACCTCATCCCTGAAGGGTTGGATCCCGTATGACAATCGACACTGTTGGTTGACACGAAGATCTCATCCTTAGCGAAGCCACCCAATGTTGTATGGTTCCAGGTGTGGTGTTGTCGATAATCCCAACTATTTGATGACCTGTGCTGAGATGAGGTTCTTTAGGATTCCGCTATTAACAATAAAATGTAGTGGGGTCCCCTTCACCCACATATGTGAATGAAAAAGGCGCTCGCCCTCTTCTGGATTTGTTGGTTCTTCTGGTTGAATTGCTGTGATCGAGACAATAGCAGTGGGGTCTGCGTCGATGATTTGTCTTTTACTAGTATTTTCAGAATCAGATTATGAATCAGGGTTCAACTCCTTATCTTTGATCGCAGCCACCAATTACTGTTTTGAGAGACATTCATCGGTGTTGTGCTAGGGGATTTTGTGGAAATCCCACCATTTTTTGGTGTCCTTCTTTGTCTTCCCATGACCCTTCTTTTCCTGTGGCTTGGAATGGTTTTTAGGAGACTGTTTGTTAGGGCTGTCTTTGTCATACTTTGGTTGTTGCGGATTTGCAGACCCAAACTCTTGTTTGTTCTGGTGCTTAAATTTTTGCTCGATTTTAACAACATATCGATAAGTAGCACCGAGTGATGATATGTCCAGAAAGTCCATTTCAGTTTGGATGTATCTGTGTAGAAACCCATGGTATTTCAGAGCCAAATATTGTTTGGAGTCTTTAATACCTAGCTTGGTGCACAAGGTATGGAAGTTATTGGTGAACTCTAGAACTGCTTGGCCCCTCTCTTGCCGCAGTGTGGTCCATCTCATGTACTGGTCCTCATAGTTGCCAAGGGGGTAATACTATTCGTTTACTACATCCACAAAAAATCCCAAGTGGGCTTGGCCCCATATATTCTAGACTCCTCTGTGGAACTTTTCTCCCATTAAGTTTCCCACCAATGTTTGACATGAGGGAGAGCTTTAAGGAGTGCGAAGGTGATCTTTTATTTGTCAGAAATATTGTTACACAGAGAAATAACCTTATAGCAGAGTTAACCATTTTTCTATGGCTTCTGCATCTATCTGTCCTTCAAATACAGGAATATCAAAATTAACTTGTACCTTGAAAGGCGAGGTGATTCCAAAGTGGCCTTTTGATGAAGATTCACCTGTTTCTATTGGCAGGCGTTGAAGGATATGGGAAAAAATCTCCATCATTTCGTCCCTCTGTCGTGTGAGAGATTGCTCAAGCAACAGACTGATTGGATCGTCTTCTCCATCGTTTTTATTTTCCTCCACCATTGAGGGTTTCTTGGGTGTGCGTGAGTGATTTTATTCAAGAGAGACAAGCTCGAGAACCAACTTTCTATACTCGAACCTTGTCGGGGACATGCACTGAATAAAAATGATCAAGAACAACCTGCTCTGATACCACTGATCTGGATTATTTTCGGCAAGAAATGAGAGTGGAGATATAATAAATAAATGCACAAAGATATCACAGATATTCAATAATATAACATAAATGTATCATAGATACAATCATAAACACATATATACAGTAATACACGATTTCTATTAATGAAATAAATGTACAGAGACTGTAAAAATGCGGAGTGAAAGACTCGCTAGAATGGTGGCAACTTATCTCTGAGAAGAGATGTGATGACTACTCGCATTCGCTAGAATATTATTATTAAAATGAGGCTCTAAGGAACTTTTTTAACATAAGGAAAATCCAAAACCCTAACCCCGAAAGATGAAAATCCAAAAGGTTTGCGGGCCCCGATGGGGGTAGTTGATACGTCAACTTCCCAAGGGCGTAACTTTTGCATACGATCTCTGTTTGGGGCTCTTGATAGCTCGTTGGAAATATCTATCCAAGGAATACAACTTTTGGGAGAGAAACATCGATATAAGATCCATTTTGCTCCCCGTTTTCTCAAACAACATCGTTTAGGGCCTCAAAATGGCCCCGAAAATTAAAAACTGCTAAAAATAGTAAATTACCAAAATTTACAGAAAATTGTTTTGAGCCAGTTGGAGAAGGCGGGTGGCCATTGATATCCACCTGGATCAATCCTCCCTCATTAGGAAGCAATGGTCTCCATTACGTTGAGTTCCTAGGGGAGAGGGGAAAGTGATTGCTGAAACTGAATCTTGGTGAGTTGCTTACCTTGCTAGAGAAATTGCGTTGCTTAGCTTGTTGAAGGTTGTCATGAACTTAGGGCTGGAAGGGTTGGACCTTTTTAACTAGTCTGGCTACATGAGATGAATGTGTGCAGAAGGAATCTTTGTTCTTTTTTGCAACCTTGTTGACCTGCTTCTGTTGTATAGAAGGTGCTTGGGGCGAGGCTGTAGTGGTTGCAGTGTCCTTCTATTACCCTTTTGAAAAAATTGTAAAGAAGATGAATTTTTTAGAATGAGATACTACCTTGTAGCACTGTTTAGGTGGGGCAGTAGTTGGAACTACCTCTGGTATCCTGTAGAGATTACCCCCCAATGTAATAATGACACTATGGGGTCAAGACTCATAAATAGCATGGTGCTTCCACATATATGGTTGTCCCAAGAGAACATCACATACATCTAGTGGGGAAACATCACATAATACCTCATCCTTGAAGGGTTGGATCCCATATGAAAATAGACACTGCTAGCTGACACAAAGATCTTTTCCTTGGCGAAGCCACCCGATGCTGTATGGTTGCGGGTGTGGTGTTGTCGATAATCCCAACTATTTGACGACCTCTACTGAGATGAGGTTCTTCTGGCTTCCGCTATCAAATTTCGCTCAGAGTCTTTAATACCCATCTTGGCGTGCAAGGTATGGAAGGTATTGGGGAACTCTGGAACTGCTTGGCCCCTCTCTTGCCAAAGTGTGGTTCATCTCATGTACTGGTCCTCATAGTCGCCAACGAGGTAATACTGTTCATTTACCACATCCACAAAAAAATCCCATGTGGGCTCAGCCCCATATATTCCAGAATCCTCTGTGGAAATTTTCTCCCAGTAAGTTTCCCACCAATTATTGACATGAGGGAGAGCTTTAAGGAGTGTGAAGGTGATCTTTTCTTTGTTGGAAAAATTGTGAACAAAGAAATAACCTTCTAGCAGAGTTAACCATTTTTCTAGGGCTTTTGCATCTATCTGTCCTTCAAATACACAAATATCAAAATTATCTTGTACCTTGAAAGGAGAGGTGCTTCCAAAGTGGTTGCTTCATGAATATGCACCTGTTTCTATCGATAGACATTGAAGGATGTGGGAAAAATTATCCATCATTTGGTCCCTCTGTCGCGTGAGAGCTTGCTCAAGCAACAGAATGAAAGGATCGTCTACTCTATCGTTTTTTTTTTATTCCACCATTGAGGGTTTCTTGTGTGTGAAAGAGAAATTTTATTGAAGAGAGACAAGCTCGAGACCCAAATTTGTATACTCGAACCTTGTCGGGGACATGCACTGAATAAAAAACGATCAAGAATAACCTTCTCTGATACCACTAATCCGGATTATTTTCGGCACGAAATGAGAGCGGAGATATAATAAATAAATGCATAGAGATATCATAGATATTCAATAATATAACATAAATGTATCAGAGATGCAACCATAAACACATATATACAATAATACACGATTTCTATTAATGAAATAAATGTACATAGACTGTAAAAATACAAAGTGAAAGACTCGCTAGAATGGTGGCCGCTTATCTATGAGAAGAGATGTGACGGCTACTCGCATTCACAAGAATATTCTTATTACAATGAGGCTCTAAGGGCCTTTTTTAACATAAGGAAAATCCAAAACCCTAACCCCGGAAGATGAAAATCCAAAAGGTTTGCGGGCCCCGATGGGGGTAGTTGATACGTCAACTTCCCATGGGCGTAGCTTTTGCATACGATCTCCATTTGGGGTGCTTGATACCTAGTTGGAAATATATATTCGTGGAATACAACTTTTGGGTGAGAAAATTTGATCTATGATCCATTTTTCTCTCCGTTGTCTCAAAAAACATTGTTTAGGGCCTCGAAATGGCCCTGGAAGTTAAAAACTGCTAAAAATAGTAAATTACCAAAATTTCCAGAAAATTGTTTTGAGCCAGTTGGAGAAGGTGGGTGGCCACCGATATCCACCTGGATCAATCCTCCCTCCTTAGAAAGAAATTGTATCCATTGCGTTGAGTTCTCGGGGGAGAGGGGAAAGCGATTGCTGAAACTGAATCTTGGTGAGCTGCTTGCCTTGCTAGAGAAGTTGTGTTGCTTAGCTTGTTGAAGGTTGTCATGAACTTGTGGCTGGAAGGGTTGGACCTTTTAAAACATTATGGCTACATGAAATGAACCTAACTTGGGATGAACCTAAATTGGCACTCTTCGGAGCTCCTAGTCCATGTATATTTCAGCATCTTATGGGAAAACATGTATAAAAAGACCTATGATGTTATCTGAGATCCGTTTATTGCATGCATTTATTTCTTTCTATTCAGGAAAGAATTCCCTAGGATGTCAGATGAAGCAAAGAATGTCATAGCCAAATTTGGTCACTGGTATTTAGATGAGAAACAAACCTACATCGGGGTTTTCGGCGCTACAGGGGCACCCCACTTATTACCCATTTATGTTCCTGACCTACTAGTATTAGGGGAGATCTGTTATCATACCATCTTGCAAGGATACAATGCAACATTAGTAAAATAAAAGAAGCATGCCTTCATACGATATGGGTTTCATATTGGCTTCTACATGGTCAAAGACACCACACATGCTAAGCAACTCGGTCTAGGTCAATTAGAATTTTGATTCCAAAACGGTCAATTTTGCAAGCATGACCCCAAGGGACTGGTCTTGAAACATGCATTGTAGGTATCATCTTGTTGGCCCTATGCCCATGATCGGTTCAAAGATGAAATCTTCAACGAAAATGATCAAGGGGATGAAGTGGCATTAAGAAGGGTTGATCCTCGAACGACCAGATTCAAAGCTATGAGTTTGGAATAACAAGTGACATATTTGGAGCAGACAACCCAAGAAATTATTAGGGCTCAAGAAGGAACTGCAACATCCGAATCCAATGAGGAAATAGGCGATCTCTGAGAGGGCATCGATCCAACAATGGTTTATCATGAATCCCCGATACAAATTAAGGATCTCCCTGAAGATCAAGATGCACAAGAGAGGGGTGCGCTTTTATATCAGAAAACCCAGCTACTAATGAAGAGGATGCAGGATGACCCCTACCTTATCATAAGACTTGTGATTTCAACTACCGTGCAAAGTGTCCTGACAGAGTCAAGTGATCCTGGTTCCACATTTCCCAACAACACCAATTGGTTGGGAAACCCTAAATCCATAACATCATCGATCAATCCCTTGGAAGAAGGGGAAACTCAACCAGAGACAGGCCAGGTGTCGATAGAAACACAAGCGTCCAATCCCTTGAGCACACTTATACATATATATAGTGACGATGAAAGTCCAGAGCTTGCTCGCAATTCCCTGGTGTGCATCCAAGAAGAAGAAGGTCTCGAGAAAACCTCTTCCCCTCAGCCCGAGGTTCAATACAAGGAGGTCTCATAAAAGGAAACAGGAGTCGAAGGTGGCCTCAACAAAAGAGAGTCCGACAGACACGAAGCAGAAGTAGGTCCAAGTGACGAACCTCCACAAAAGAAAATCTACAGTTCTACAACCAACGAGAAAGTAAGTGACGAGTCTATACCGACACCTCTATTCTCCCCAATATTCAAATCCTCGAAGAGCGACACTTAGAGGTCATATATACAAGGCAAAGCAAAGAAGTTCGAGAGCCCACTCTTGAACAAATACACACCGATGGGAGCCTGAAAAACAAGCTCACATGGGGCGATCAACATATACCAGAATGAGTAGATGAGGTAGCGGACATCTATGCAATATCCTATGATCAAAAGAGAAAGGCCATCATTCAAATGACTGAAAAGAAGAGAAGGATTACCTTGGATCACTCCATCTTAGTTACCACAGAAGAAAAATTAATCAACACAGCAGAAGCTCGTGCGTCTGAACTGATCGGCGTGGGAAAATCCCTCTCCGATGCCACCCAGGATAGAGCTGGGAGGGATGAAAGGGAATTAGCCACCGCCCTAAAGGAGCTAGAGCACATGCACCATATGGACAAGTACTACAAGAGCGCTACGCAGACCATTGTGTATCTGAAATGTGAGTTCAAAAGAGTTTACAATTAGTTGAAGAAGGAAAGGCACCTGTTAACCGCGAACATAGTCGAGTTCTAGGAGGACACTCTCATTTCACTCGCGACGTGCAAAGAGATGGAGCGATGGAATGAAAAGGCACAACAAGCAGTAGAGAGACTCGAATATATTGAGGCAGTCCAGTAGGGTTGAGAACAAGAAAGACATGGCATTCGGCTGGTAGGAAAAGGTAGTCTCGACCGCATGAAGAGATATGCCAAGTATTGGGATAAGATATCTCAGAAACCACACCGAGAAATCCAAGAGCAATGGGCCAAGTGCCAGAAACACTGGGGTAAAATTAATAAAGTAATGAAGGATGTCGGGATCCCTGAGTTCGATACCCCCGATGAATTTATCAACCTAAGCGACGTGTTCCAGACGCATGTCAAGCAAGACTCGCTATGGGTTGAAGAATGCTCAAAGGTGACCGATTCAAGGCCAGGGAAAGTGCAACAATACGAGGAACACCCGATCAAAGATCGAACCATGCTGCAACAACTAAATGCTAGTTTGGTAAAGTACTAAGCACATGAAATAGATATTAGAGGAATATATGCATCCCCAATGGAACAACACAGATTCCCATGGGCCCAAACCTATGAAGATCTGTTTATCAGTTGGTCTGAATACGAAAGAAGTCATCATTTTCAAGAAATATCTCAGGTGGACTAATAAAGAAACTGTTGGATGATCATGCCACGTGGCAATTTTTGTTTGGTTCAAATTGTACTTAGCCATTAATTTCGGTTGAATTGTATATTATAAATAAGGGAATCGACCAATTAGTCAAGGGTCGATGGTTGTTGTAAGAACTCTTTTTTTTGGCCGTGGAGAATTATTTTGAGGCTGATATGAATTTATAAGTCCTTATGGACCAGAGACAAACTATTTCCATCATATGCAATGTGATTGGACTTGGAGAAGAACTACTTCCTATCCTGTTTCATGAATGATGTAGTAATGAGTAAGAGCAATTAATTCTGTTGTCAATTTATCTGGTGCAATTTATTGATGTTCTTTTCTTTCATGATGGAGATAAATCATTGTGTTATTATGTGATTCATGTTTATGGTATATGAATTATTTTTCTTTTCATCATCTTATTACATATGTTCTTTCTTTCTAATAACTAGTTTCTCAGACAGTAATTGGATGTTCATTTGGTTAATGTATTAGTACTAGGCCCTTTGGCATAAAATCATTGTCTGCATGTTTGAGCAGCGGATTATCTCAAGCTCAACCTCTTCCGAGTAGTTAAATCTCAACCTTGTTACTAGTCAAGTTGGTTTATACTGGATTGCGTCTCTCATACTAGACCCACTCAAGAGGAAATACAGAGAAGAACAGTCCTAACTAAAGGAGGATCCTTCACAAGAAAACACAAATCCCATTTATAAATTGTCCGGATCGCAAGATCTGGAGAACCATTCCATCTCAAAAGATGCAGAGTCTAATTGGGCCTTGGTGGTGGGTTTGGTTCCTATTGTTGAGTCAAGGGAATTAAGCCCCATCAACAAAAACATTCTAAGAAGTTAAAATTTCCAAGGAAGAACAAGCTCAGAAGAGATAGTAGATGTAAATTCTTCAATAGGGAGAAGCCCACTAAAAATTTCCCAATCAACAAGCAAGATCCATTTAGAGTAATTGAGATCTTTCTAGACTGTGAGATCTGGGATAGTTGCATGAAGGATAGTCTTAAATTCCTTCGACACTCCGTGTATTCGGAGGTTTGGAAGTTTTCAATGAGAAGGATCGCCAAAGACCTGAATCTGTGAAGTAAATCAATGCTTTCAGTATCGAGGAGGATACGTGGTAGTAGATCAAAGAGTCTCAAAGAAAAATATCTGAGATATTTGCATGGAGAAAAGAGCGATTTCTGTCGAAATTGTGAAGGAAGAAGAGATGCGGATCGTTGGATCCAGGAAGGACACATGGAAAATATTCGTGTGCTCTAGGAGAAGAGTGCTCCATAGGAAAATATGAGGAGGAATTAGAGTCATTGACCAGAAGTCGTCCAAAGCTTCAGAGGTAAGAAGCTAATCTTAGCTGTCTATTGTTTGAACATGTGGCGTCAGATCTATCACCTCGGTGATAGGACACTTCGAGGGAAATTGAAGAGTAATTTCTTGAAGGTAGAAAGTCTTGAAGGCCGTAGTCAATAGGAGTCATTGATGAATGGATGGACACATGTAGAGAAAATATTTACTCTGGAGGATTGACACTTCAGGAGAAAGAGAGTAGAGGAGCATTCACTGGAAGTCTTCCAAAGTGGGAACATGGGATGAATCTTGATCGTTAATTGAGGTGAGAACATGGCACTTGATTGATAGCTCCGAGTACGAATCACTTTGAGTAAAAGGGTGTTTGGAACGCTCAAAACTCCCAAAGACAGAGTCCCGAAGTGAATTACAACCATTGGTTGTCAGAGAAGCATGAGTTGTAGATCTTGTCCAAGTGATTTGGCCAGTCTGAATTTCAGGAAAAAAGGAGCCAACTACACTCAAAATTTTTGAAGACCGAATTCGTGAAGGGGGCGATCCAGAGGTTATATCTCATTTAGAGTTACCAGAAGCACCAAAGAAAGGGTGTGCGAGTGAAATAAGCCTGCATGGGTAGCCAAAGGGGGCCTATGTGAATTGATTTTAGAGTATAGTAGAGACCTGAAGAGCTGATTCGACTCAGTGAATTGAATATCCTTGAATGTGAGGTCGCACAACCCTGAGGAGAGAACGGGGACTGCATCAAAATGGGGATAGTCAACATTATGAGTTTCTGAACATTGAGTATGAGTCTTTGGATATTGGATATATTCAAGGGATAAAACCCTAGAGTTAGTCCCTAAATGAATATTATAGGATTATGGGACCAAGAATGACACTTTGAACCACCCCAAATGATCTATCAAGGGCATATTCTCCTCTAACTAGGTATATAGGTACAAATAACATTATTTAGCACTAGTTATTGGTCTTAAGGCCCTAGAAATGGATAGGGGAGGAAACAAAAATGTTAGGCCTTAAAAGAAGATTCTATCCATATAAGGCTAGGAAGGATTCCTTGACTAACCACACATGGCCTCCTGAGCATATCCTTGGCCTATAACTAGGGATCTTGGTGCCACTATGTGGTTTTGAGAAGTAGGTATGTGTCCTAGGGCCCTGGAAACTATTTAGGGGATAATTCCATGTTTGTTATGGTTCTAACTTCCCTAACCCCCTAAGTAGATAGAAAATTTACTATGTATTTCTATTAGTATGGGGGCGATCACTAGTAAATAAGTCCCATGTTGTAGTGTGAAAACAATTATTGTAGGAAGGTTTACTAGAATGTTTCACCTACTAGAAAGTCCCTTCTCTAGAATGTTCTTATGATGTAGAAATGATCCAGGTGGATATTGTTGGCCACCCACCTAATCCAACTGGATCCCATACAGATGTCATCTTGGCAGTTTCAGTTTTCATCTTGGCAATTTTTTTCTAGATATTCAGGTCATAAACTTCTAGGGCCATTTTAAGGCCCTAAAAAATGTTTTCTGGGCCTGCCATAGTCACACTATAAATGGAGTTAGAGTGTGACGATGCCAAAAAAATTATTCCTTGGATAGACCTTTCAAGGGGCTATTGTACACCTAAAATAGTCATCATTATGCAAAATTCACGATCTGAAGTTGATGTACCAACACTAGCAAGGCCGTGACTTTGGTGCTTCATCTCCTAGGGTTAGGTTTTGGATTTCTATGGTTTTGGAGTTTCTTGTTTGATGTAAGAAGAAAATTCCTATGGAGCCTCATTGTACTCATCTTCTTCGCAGTGGCGTGGCAGTCTCATCTCTTCTCATAGATAATCCTCCACCATTCTATGTAGGCTTGTTTTCAGTCCGGATTTTACAATTTCAACATATTTCCTTATTGAATAGAATCCAAGTTTTGTATATCTATGTTATTGTTCATTGTATCTCATGTTAATAATATAGATCCGTAGTCATTTTTTTCTTCCTATAAAACTTGGATCAGTGGTATGGAGTGATATGCTCCTTGTCGTTCTTTGTGCATGTCCTGGATGAGGTTAAGGTACAAAGAGTTGGGTCTTGAGCTTGTTTCTCTTGAGGGAAAATATCTCGCACATCCCAAGAGACCTTCCATGGAGGAAGAAAAAAAATACAATGGGATAGAGTCCTTTCAAACTTTTTCTCTAGGAATCCCTCATGCAACAAAGGAGCGAGATGATGGATGGTTTTCTTGAAATCCTTCAGCGACTACCAACATGAGATATATATTCCTCGAGTGGAGGCACATCCCCCTTAAAGGTACAAACCAACTTTGATATTCATATATTTGAAAGTTAGATAGATGTAGATGCTATAGAAAATGATTGAATGCTAGAAGGGTATTTTTGTCCATAACTTTTCAAATAGAGAAAATATTACATTTGCACTCCTCAATTCATCCCCCATGTCAAATATTTGTGGGATACTACGTGAGAAAAAGGAAATAGAGGAACCCTCATTGACCCTACAGTCCTGCCTCACACAGGAGTCCTTAAGGGGATGCTACTGGGAACAATACTACCATTTGGAAGTTAAGATGACACAGTATACAAGATGGAACACATTAAATAGAAGGACCAAACAATGCCAAAGTTCACAAATATTTTTATACCTTGTGAAAAAGATGGGTATCAAATATTACGAGTGGAAGGTATGGTCTTAAAGTAACGATTAGTGCATAGATAAATTCATACATAAATGGAGTTTCTAAACATCTAGATCCTTGGTGACCCTATCAATATGATATCAAAATCAAGAAAAATCTTTAATAAAAGACTCACCAGTTTGGGTATGGGAACCCGTCATAGCAGAAGCAAAGAAAGGGCATACCCAACCCATAGAAAAAAGGGCATAGGAAATATGGATAACCTCAAGGAAACCAGTCTAATCCATAAACAAAGAAGGACAATGGAAAGAAGAGCCGAACAAGACACTTGAGCGATTACCCAGCATCATAAGATCCCTTGGCATAACACTATTGATTTCCACTCAAAGAAGTCATTGTTGGCAGAGAGAGGTGAAACCCTCTTAATCATATGTAGGTTCCAAATCAATTGAGCCGAAGGAGAATGATCATTAACGTGGAACCCAGTTCCCCCGTTGCTACCACCAAGATCTATCTAAGTGAACGTGGGCTAGAGGAAGGCAAGTGCCTCTTTTATTCCGCGGTGTGGGTGAAGGGTACTTTCACATTTGCATTTCATCATTGATATTGGTATCCAAAAGAACCTCATCTCGGGTTTCATCAGAGGTTGGCCTTGCCTACAATCTTTTGCACACAACCATACACCATTGGATGGCTCATGGAAGCCCGATCTTTGCATCATCCAACGATTGCCACTGTGATACAACATAAAATCCTTCAAAGATGAGCTATTGTGGCGTCCCTCCCTTGAAGTTTGTGATGTTATTTTTGGGCCAACCTTATTTATGGAAACATCATGTTGTATATGAGTCAGGAGCCTCACAATGTTATTATTACTTTGGACAATAAATTGCACAGGATACGAGGTGAATTACCACTTCCATTTTCTTGTCTACATGACAATTGTAGGAAGGTCATCTCTTATACCAATAAGTTTGTCTTATTTTTTATCCAAGCTCATAGTAGGAAGAAGGTCACCACCACATATATGGCCTCTACAAAATACCTCTCCACACAACAAAAGAAAATGGATAAGGTCATGGAAGAATACAAAGACATCTTATCCTCACCCACTAGAGTAACTCTACATTGTCAGGTCAATAATTCCAATCGATTTTACCCCTGGTGCACTTCTACTCAATGGGTCATTCCATCACTGCTCTCTATTAGAAAAATAGAAGATCAAACTGTCCCGGATCTAGGAACTACTCAAAGATCACATCCAACCACTGCTCATCATCATGGTAAGGAATCCCAATCTTGTTGTAGAATAAATATGGGACCTGTGAAATTTGCATTGATTACCATGCCCTAAATAAAATCACAATGAGAACTAATGCACGATTCCTTGAATTGATGATCTCCTTGATTAGCTCAAAGGGGCCAAATACTTTAGTAAGATTGATCTAAGTCTAGATACCATCAAGTCCTAATAGAGCAAAAAATGTATGGAGAGAACATTTCAAGTCCAAAGAAGGTCTTTTGGAATGGTTCATCATGCCCAACTGGTTTTGATGAATGCTCCAGTCAATTTCATGAGGATGATGGATGATATCTTACATGCTTTCACCAATTATTTTGTGGTGTGTATCTGGATAGAAATCTCATCTACAACAAGAATTGGGCAAAACACTTTACAACATATTCAATAGGTTTTGCACACTCTACAACAACCTGAGTTATATGGAAATTTGGAAAAATGCTCCTTTGACATGGACAAGGTATAATACCCAGGATACATTGTCGATGAGCATAGTGTGCATGTGGATCTATCCAATATCCAACTCATCTAAGTGACTTTCAACCCAACTGCACTCACTAAGCTTTAGAGATTTTTAGGCCTTTCAAATTTCTATCAGCGGGTTAGGTGTTGGGGTTCTCCCATATTGCATGGGTCATCGACCAAGTAACCGGGGATGGTGTTAAGGAAAATTTCATAATGAGACTATAACAACAAAAAGGATTCGATGATTTGAAGCAATGCTTGTTCTCAACCCGGATTACTTTCATTACCGACCCCTGCAACAACCCTTTAAGATTGAGATAGATTCTTGAGACATCTTTGTGAGAAAAATTCTCAATCGACATGATTCCATTGGCCTATCATGAGTGAGATACTATCAGGATGTCATGTCGATTACCCTAATTACGACATAGAGAATGTACTCCATTGTGAGATCCTCCTGCCAATGGAGGCATTACATTATAAGGAAGGAGACAATCATCCACCGCAGATCATAAGCTGTTTAGTTCATGTAGACATAGGAAAATTACAAAATATTTTCAGAAGTGGCAACATACTTTTAACAATTCCATCTCAACATCAAGTATAAGACAAAGAACAAAAATCGTGACCTTGGTTTCTCAATTTCCCTCGAATTGCAACACTCACCATGAACAGTACGAGACCTCTCTATGGCCCCAACTCCATGAGAGATATCCTGACTTCATCACCACCTACTAGATGTTGGGAACCAACACAATTGTCGATGTTCCATCTTTAAGGCGAGGGATTCTATGCCATTTGGAGCCCATCTACGTGTTACATCAGCGAGAACTAGTGGTGATTTGGGAATCCTACTACAGGTTGGGTGGCATGACATACGTGATAGAAAAAATAGTGCGATTGATGCAGCAACATTTATCACGTACAACTTAGATAAGATGTCAGCAAGTATATAAGGTTTTGCACTTCCTCCACCATTTCCAAACAAGCCATTAATAAATAAGGAATGTACACCCTCACATTGTACTCTTGAAATTCCTTAGGAATCCATATCGATGGACTACATGTTGATACTTCCTTCAACCAAATTAGAATATTTGCGTTTTTTGATCATTTTTCTAAGATGGAGATTTTGGTCTCTTACAAGAAGAGCATGATAACATAGGCCATATTATCTTCTTCAAATGAGTGTAGGAGTACATTGTATGACCAAGTTTTGAACCTTGGGTCATATTTGACCGTTTTTTGGGACTTCGCGACCTAATGAAGATGAGGGTGCCAGACGGAAGTGTAGAATCTCGACCCACTTTGGGTCCTTTTTGGGGTTTAGGAATATGTAATGGGAAAGGATGTTAGCCATGGGTATACCACCTTAGGCCCACATTTGTATGTATAAATAGAAGGATAGGCAAATGTAAGAGAAGAGTATCACAAAGAATATTTATATCGATGTGATATAGGCTAAGTGCTAAGGAGGAATCTGTGTGATCTAGATTTTTATGCATTATGTAAAGACTTGCAGAGCTTAGTGCAAGTCCTCATGTGAAGGTATAGAAGGCTTTGTCATGAAAGGAAAGGAAGAAGGATCGCAATTTCGATATTTTGTCTTGTGCGAAATAAGGGTTTCTAAGTTTCTATGCTTATGTCGATTGGACGATAATAATAAAGAAGAAGAGTTGGTGGATGTAGCCCCGAGGGGTGGGGGTGAACCAAGTAAATCTTAATGTTTTCCTCTTTGTGACTTGTTCTGATGCATTGATGTGATTATTTTCTAAATTGCTTTGAGATGAGTAGATAGATCTGCTATATATGCTTATGCTTAGTGCTTATGATATGTAGAATGTTATTACGATCCATATGTATATGCTAAGTGCTTGACTTGTTAGATCTGAATACTCTGTGGATGATAAGTGATCCAACAATCTGGTTCATTGTAAATACTACGAAGCTCTGTTGTATCTGTGAAGTGGTTATTGATTGCATAGTAAAGAACCAACAATGCTAAGTTCTATATTGAGTAAGGAATCACATATCAGTGTCCCAGCTAGGATTGCGGACACTTGAGTCCCAACCACCCTACCTCTACCTCGGGTGAGGGTTCATCTTCTTTGCAAGTGTTGTTGAAAGGGTTGGTATTTAGGGTTTTGTTAGTGCGTTATTGTAGCATTGAACCACAGGTTTGCCCCAGTGCCAACAAATGGTTACGTTGTTGGGACAAGAAATTGTAATTCTTTGGGAGGCAGAAGAAGAAGCTTGGTGCAAGGGTTAACTTGGAATTCTTGTGACTGATTTGTGCCTAGTACCGATATTCTAACTAATGCAGAAGAAAGGAAACGATCTGAAAGAAGAGCCGATCACGAAGAGGAAGACTCGATCTGAAAGAAGAGGTTGGATCTGAAAGAAAGAGCGAGATAGAAGCTTTGTGCCCTAAGAGAGGTAAAAGTGGGAATTATTGACTAAAAGAGGTAAGATCGTAAAGCTCTGTTCTCTGATAAAGGTAAGAGTAGTTAAAAGTTTTAGATCTGGAGGCTTTTGTTCTCTATAGAAGTAAGATAATTGGAAATGTTTGTTTCTAAGATATGGATCTAGGTATGTTTAATAGAGTTTATCATAGTTGTAAAATTGGGGCACTGATAGATGAAAAAAACGTCACAGTAGATCTAATAATAATAGTGATATATTATTTATACCTATGCATAGAAAGAAGAATGTTTGGACTAACAAATGGATCACGAGGATCTATAAATAATGCTGATTGGCTACCATGATCTTGGTCTTGTGATTATAGGAAAAGTTGGGGATTGTTTAAAAGAAAGAGGGGATTGACCCTCTGTTACAGTTACAGAATACCTATACATCTTGCTAAGGAATGCCATCGGTCTAGTTGTCTTTGTTGCAAGATATGGACCATGAGGTATTGGATTTCCCTAGAATGATACATTTAAGTTGGAAGAAATGAATCTAAATCAGGAAAAACCTAAGGAAGATGAGAAGAGGTAGAACCCTAGCAAGAATCAAAGAAGGTATTGTGCAAATGAAAAGAGACCTTGAATGACTAGGTATGTCAGATTATCGGATATTTTCAAAGAAAAAGAATGCATTGAAGCAAGAATAAGAGACTTCAACATTGACTATAATCATGATGAAAGAGACACAAGTGAACATTATGCGAAGAACTTGGGAAGATATAGGAATTTGTTATGATCCCTTCATTAGGAGGAATAAATTGTCCCTTAGGAAAGCCGATGATTTTTATGTTGAGCTTCGCTTGAGGATACCTATATTGATCCAATGGAACTCCGACAAAGGAATATTTTGAGATTATTAAATTCGTTGAAGACAATGACCCGTTTACCATGTTACTAGGAAAATCTTGGATTGATAGAGATCAATCTAGAAATAAGAAAAGACAAAGAAGTCTTAGAACATAAGAGACAAGGTTAAATATTTCATGAAATATTACCTGAGTTGATTGAAGAACAAGAGAAGCAGTCAAAGAAGAGAAGCTACCTAGCACTAGAAACCTAGATATTGAAGCCCTCACGAGAACATCGGAAGACATACAAAAGGCTAAAATTTCTACCCTAGATCAAGAATAAGTGACACACCTAAATCCTAGGAGAGGATCTTAGCAACGCGAAGTGAGTATGCCCAAGGAAAATAAGAATCAAAATGGGAAAAGAACCATAGAGAAGAAGCTCATGAGGAAAAATGCTAGGAAGCTACGTAAGAAGAAGTTCAAGATTGAAGTTATAGAGGTTCTAGAGAGCACTTCACAGAAAGAAGAATTGCATAATGGGAGCTTCATCGGGATATCCGAACAACGACACATGTCACTTAGTTATGTAAAGCAATATATTTGTTGGCAGTATCCATTCGACTGCTGCTCCAAATAGATGGAAAAGCATTTTGTTGAAATAATGTAACTACAAAGAGTATTCTTATTATTATTGATATATTATTTATAGAAGTTAATCCCCATTATTATTATTAATCATGTACATTGTTAATATTAGGACCAAATCTCCTTTTCTTGAGGATTGGTCAGCGGACAATTATAATATAAAGAATAAAGTCGTCCCAACAGTTATTATTGATACATAGAAATAAATTATAGGTGGGTTTACCCACCCAGTGAAGGTCGGCCTGCTAGTGAAGACCCTTCACTCATGCCAATCTTGTATATATAGAGGCTAGCACCTCACTAACACACAACTCACTTGCTCATTCTTAAGAGGCAAGTTGCAACTTACCGGTTGGAGAGAGGGAGAAAAGTGGCACATCTTTTGGGAATTGACTATCTATATTGGTTTGAATTATCTCTTGACATTGGATTGTAATTTATGATTAGGAAGTTTTGTTGGGTTTTTCTTCCCCATTAGGGTTTTCGAGGGATAAATGTTGTGTCTCTTGTGAATGTGTATTTCTTAGTGATCTTGTTCTTATATTTCTCTTATCTATTGAAATCTTGAAGACATATAATAATGGCATAAACATTAACATGGTTTAGAGCCAACTTGAAGGAAACATATTTCACAAGAAAAAATGTCAACATTGCGATTACACGCAAATTGGGGTTTTTCAAAGTGAAGCTTTAGCTCCAAGACTACCCTAGAAAGTTTATTGCCCTCCCAAAGGATCATTTTGTACTTAGAGCCTTACATTTCGATTGTTTGGATCTCCCAGAAAAGTAGAAACCCTAGTTTCAAAAAGTACCGGAGAGTACCATAAAACTAGTACAGTGTCGAAGTACAGTGCAGAGGTACTAAGAGAAACACCGGTCAATCCACAGATCATGTTTGGAGGGTTAAAAGTTGTATTTTCTTAGATCCAAGTACACTAGGCTACTCGCCTCAATCAAGCGCACCTCCTAGTATGGTCAAAAATTGATTTTTAAGCATTTCATTTTTGGTCATTTTTTCATAGCTTCAAATTACAAGATGTGCAAGCACAAAGCTTGTTGAAACTAGAGGCATAGACAACTTACGTGCCCACAAATTATGGGATCAATCTGATCATGGGAGAATGACCTAGCAAGATTCATCAAAGAAGAGTGGAGGAACCCGAAGATGTGGTAAATGACATCAAAGGGACTCAATCATGGATCAAAAGAATCATTGAGATTCAATCAAAGACCACCCGTCTGTATGTATCATCCAAGAAAACAATGAAAGATATGTTTGACTCTCTAAGAAAAAACTATCACGAAGGAAAGAACATCAACGAAAGATGAACCTAAGATCTCAATTGAAGGAATACCAAGATGTATAAAGGAGAAATGATTCAAGAACATTTCTCTCGAATATCAGAAACTAAAGAATAGTTAAAAGTGATTGGACACACCATAGATGAAGGCAGTTATTGTGGCGACCCTAAATGGTCTCAGAGACCTTGGGATGCTTTCATCTAGGCGATGTAATGCCAGAAAGGGCTTATAGTTTGAGAGCCTATGGGAAGAATGCATCAAGAAGAACAAGGGGTAGCTACCCATGAGGCACTACTAGCAAGGGATGATGATCAAGCTAGCTACTCATACACACAAAAGGGAGGAAGGAAGAAACCCTACTTCAAAGGGAGCTCATAGAGATCCTCAACCTTCAAACAAATTCAACAACCAAGAATCTCATCGAGGAATTTTGAGGAAGAAAGGAGAAAATGCAGGGGACGAGATCTTTCATCTATATAATGCTATCATTTTGATAAGATGGGACACAAGGCGATTTCTTGTCCAGTCAAAGAGAAGAGAATACAAGAGGAAGCACAAAGGAAACATGCCCACATGAGTGAGATGAAAGAACCACCTATGAAGATGATTGGGACCATGTATTGATCTCATCTCTCTAGGGTCTGTATCACCTAGAGAGGACACATGTCATTGATAGCATTGCATCAAAACACATGATGGGTAAGAAAAATACTCTCTTGTATTTCAGGAAAAGGTATTTCTCAGAAGTGACTCTTGGAGATGATTATCAATATCCCATCGAAGTGCGAGAATCAAACTACAAGCTAAATTCAAAAACTCAATAACAATGAAGGATCTACTCTATGTATGCAGACTTAAAGAAAGAACTTACTCCATATCATCTTTAGACAAGAAAGACTATAGATTTTCCCTCATAGATTGAGAAGTTATTATGTGGGCAAAGGAGAAACCTTAAATGAAGCAATCGTCATTGAAATCGAAGAAAGTAAACTATATAAGATGAAGGGTCACCTAGAGACTGCCATGATCCATGCCATCAAAAACTCATGTGAACTTTGGCATAGAATATTAGCCACATCAACTACAAAGTAGCTACCATACATATGAAAGTTGTCATAGGTTTACGAACTCAAGGCCGATCAAGAAGACATGCAATGGATGTGCGCAAGGAAAGAATATCAAAGAACCCTTTTCAAAGAGGGATAGCAAAGCTGAGGAAGGAGTATTGGAACTCATTCATTTGAGATATATGTTGCCCAATTCCATCATCCTCCATTAGTAGGTATGTATACCATGTATCATTTATTGATGACTATTCATCTTTAGACACGGATGACTACTTAAAATCTAAGATGAAGTATTAATTAAATTCAAGGAATTCAAAGACTTGATAGAGAATCTTTTTGAAAGAAAAGAAAGATTAAGATACCGAGGTTAGATAATGGAGGAGAATATACCTCAAAGAGTTCGTGAACTTATGCAAAAATGTTGGGATCAAGAGGGAACTCCTACTCCCTATAATGCTCAACAAAATGGTGTGGTGAAAAGGAAGAACAAAACAATTATGCATTTGTAAAGACCATGATTCGATCAAGATCTTCCTATATTGTATGGTAGAAGCAGCAATAGCGAGAATTGTTTGTAATGCTTGATGATTATCCCATAGTGCACTTGGGTTCAAGACCCCGAGAAGAGATGTTCACCGAAAGAAGCCGGATGTAAGCCATCTCTCAAAATATTTGGCTGTCAGGTGTTGTCCTTATACCAAAAGAAAAACAAGTTGGAACCTCAGGAAAGAAGGGGAATATTTGTGGGATACCATGAGTTCTCCAAGGGCCTTGAGAATGTACATACACTTTTCACCACCATGTGAAATCAGCGGGGACATGACCATTATTGAAAGAAACACTTAAGAAATCAAGAAGATACCCGGCTTGAAGATGTATAAGAAGAGGAACTGTAAATCCTAGGATTGCAGAGTCCACGAGGGAAGTTCGAAGCTACTTGAGAATCCGTAGGGAAGTCATTAACTTCCACGATGAGAACTCTGAAGATCATGATATGAAGTTCAAGAACCTCCTCAAATGACCTTCTCTCCATCTTGAATAATATCTATATCCCAATATGACTTTCTTTTGTGGAGAGAAGTATGGTGTTCAGAAGGAACTTCGAGATAGGTGAAATACCAAATCCATTCTCTATTTGCAGTTTGATGTGTAATCTACTAGATGAAAGAACACCTTCTTTGAAGAAGCCATTCAAAGAAGAGTGGGTAGATGCCATGATAGAGGAATACCAATCCATAATAAAGAATGGCCGGTATGGGAAATAGTTCCCAGACCAAAAGTAAGGTGTGGTGTCATCAAAATGGCTCTTCAAAATAAAACATGTTGTTGATGGAAGTATTGAAATATAAAGCAATATTTGTGCGTGGCTTTTCGAGGAGGAGGTATTGACTATGAAGAAGAATTTTCTCTTGTAGCCAGATACACTTGATCAAAACCATCATAGCCCCTACAACTAAGATGAAATGGGCTGCACGGATGGGCGTGAGACAACTTTCACAGATGGTGTTGCTCCAGAAGAGGAAGTGTATATAGAGAGCAACCCAAGGATTTGAGGTTGAAGGCAGGGAGTCTCATGTCTCTGCAGATTGAAGAAAACCTTATAGGGATTGAAGCAATCCCCTAGAGCTTAATTGTGGCCGGTATAGACGGTTGGCGACAAGCTTAGGATTTACCAAGATTAAAGCGGACTCAAATCTCTACTAAAATTATGGATAATGAACCGGTAATATTACTAATGTATGTGGATGAATTATTCTTATTTGGAAAAATCTCATTGCTAAATGTAAAGAGACTTGCCCCAAAATTTGAAATGAAAGACCTTGGCCTAATGCATTTACTTCTTAGGTCTTGAGGGTATGGCGAGTCAAGGATCTTCCTTAACCAAGGGAAATTCACGGTCGAAATCTTAAAGAGATTAGACATGCTAAAATAATAAGTCAGGTGAATACACCCATGGAAGCAGAGCTGAAGATGTTGGTCGATGCCGTGGGACTTGATAGATGACACACCTTTAATGCAGACAGTTGGATCAGCGATGTACGACACCGACCAAACATTTGTTTTCGCGGTGAACACCTTGAGTCGGAGTTTACGGTAGAACTAGACATGTTCACCTAATTGGTACGCAAAACATGTGATGAGGTACCTTAAAGGTACAAAAAACATGTGATGAGGTACCTTAAAGGTACAATGGATTACAGTCTCATCTATGATGGAGATCATGACTTCACATTGAGTGGATACACTGATTCAGATTGGGAAGGAAGCGTTGCTGATAGAAACAACACTTTCGGATGTTGTTTCAGTTTGGGATCAGCCATGATCTCATGGCAGAGTTGGAAATAATCCAATATTGATCTCAGCACAGTGGAAGCAGAGTACATTGCCGCATGTTGTGCTAGCTGTGAAGCTATATGGCTTCGAAAGTTGCTGACTAACTTATTTGACTTGGAGATGAGATCAACCATGATTCTATGTGACAACCAGAGCTGCGTAAAGATGATAGAGAATCCTCTATTCCACGACAGGTCGAAGCACATAGAGATCCACTATCATTTCATCCACGACATGGTATAGAGAGGAGCCTTGAAGCTCCAGTACATTAGCACAGATGAACAAGTTGCTGATGTGTTGACCAAACCTCTATCTCGTGTAAAGTTTGAACACTTTCAAGATAAGCTTGGTATAGTCTGAAAGGACCCTCCCTGAAAGGGGGAGTATATATATATTCCTTGCTTCTGACCTCGCTGTTAGACTTAAAGCAAGATGAGTCATTGCTTCTGACCTTGTTGTTATACGTAAAGCAAGACATTATGTGTTCTTTTCTTCTGACTCGTTGTTAGATGTAAAGAAAGATGAGTCATTGCTTATGACCTCACTGTTAGACGTAAAGAAAGACACTATGTGTATTCCTTGCTTCTGACCTCGTTGTTAGACATAAAGAAAGATGATGATGTGTTCCTTGCTTCTGACCTAGTTGTTAGACGTAAAGCAAGATGATTCCTTGCTTCTGACCTTGTTTTTAGACGTAAAGCAAGATGATGATGTGTTCCTTGCTTCTGACCTAGTTGTTAGACGTAAAGAAAGACGATGATGTATACCTTGCTTCTGAACTAGTTGTTAGACGTAAAGCAAGATGTGACTGACACTGAGCTACCAGCTTATCAATTGTGACATTGAGCTAGTGTAGTACTGTGATGTGCCAACCTAGTGTTGTGATGAGGTATCATTTTTACTGATACATATTGATGCAGATGATGATGGCATTCTTTCGAGAATGACAATGCTGCCGATGAAGAAAACTTTCGATGACTTGTAAATATGTCAGCCAGTGTTCCAAGATGATATTGATGATATTTTCCTCCTGATGCCACTGATGATGCATACCTCTCTCGCCTGATGCTGTTGAAGAATACCCTTCTTGTTAAGGGGGAGTGTTGAAATAATGTAACTGAAAAGAGTATTCTTATTATTATTGATATATTATTTATAGGATTAAACACCATTGTGGATTAATCATGTTGGTAATTGTATTAGGACCAAATCCCCTTTTGCGGATTGGTCAACGAACAATTATAATAGGAAGAATAAGAAGTCGGCCCCAACAGTTATTATTGAGACCCAGAAATAAATTAAAGATGGGTTTACCCACCCAGAGGGAGAGGTTGGCCCTGCCAGTGAAGACCCTTCACACGTGCCAGTCTTGTATATATAGAAAGGCTAGCGCCTCACTTTAACACACAACTCACTTTCTCATTCTTAAGAGGCAAGCTGCAACTTACCAGTTGGAGAGAGGGAGAAGAGTGGCACATCTTTTGGAGAGGACTATCTGTATTAGTTTGAGTTATATCTTGACATTGTATTGACAATTTATGATTAGGAAGTTTTGTTGGGTTTTCTTCCCCTAGAGGGTTTCCCAGGATAAATGTTGTGTCTCTTGTGAATGTGTATTTCTCAGTGATCTTGTTCTTATATTTCTCTTATCTATTGAACTGCAAAGAACTATAATAATGGCATAAACATTAACACATTTTTGGTTCACCACCAGACTGCTGGACCACGCCATAATGAACAGAAGAAAAGTTAATGAAGCTCGTAACCATTGCAAGTAAACTGTTGCCAAGATTGCCTATTTATCTCGTCGCACCATGAACAAAGAACACTTTTTCCAACTAAGAATTTGAAGCCCGTAGATTATCAATTGTATACAATTCTCATTGAACTCTTGCTGTTCACTCTAGTGCAGTGTGTAAGACCGTCGTGAACTTGATTATTTTATCTTGAGCATGTATGTCCAACGAGCTTACCGCTACCGAAAAATCCATAACAGAAGTTCTCCTTGAGATAAGAACTGAGAGAGTCATGTCGGAGCAAGGGTTATCCACAGTATTACAAGAATCATCCATGAGAGGACTGGAGGCCTCTCCATCGACTTCTCGCGCTGGTCCGTCCTGGTCAACCAATGAGAAACGTACTAGCACAGAGATGACCTCACCAATGCCAAGATGATTCCGAGAATTCTACCTACTTATCTACCTCCTCTGAGCGGCACCATCAACCATGACAGTGTACCCTGAGAGTTTGAATATGCCATGATCACTACGTACCTTCCGAAAGGGGTGCGCACAGTTCGCGCTGACCAGGATAAGCTCGTAGTAATGAAATTTAGTGACTTCAACCTTGGAGACCAGAAATCTTACAGCATGCTTGCCCCTCATAAGTACTTGACTAGGACCAAAGGAAAGAATTCAAAGATTATCCCACAACCATGGACCCAGAACCTCACACAGTCCACACTACTTAATGTGATGAAGATACCGCACTTTGGCCGACACCAGGAAGTAAACGCATGCGTAAAATTGTTGTTGTCCTACTACCACAGAGGATACCTATGGTTAAACCATCACACCACTGTGGATCCACCATTGATCAATCAGATCATAGGACTAAGCATGCAGGGCTCTGACCCATAGGAGTTTTACCTTGGAAATACCTCAGACCGAGCATTAGCCCAATGAATCAAAGATACTTATGGAGATGTAGAGAAGGGTACATGAGGTTACAAGTTAGCCTCTATCCAGAGTGACACAGTGCGCCTCACATGTCAGATGATAGCAGACAAGATAGTTCGCAAGAACCGTCCCACCTAAGTAACTGGATTCGTTGTTGACCTCGTCGGGAAGTGCGCAGAAGGACTACAGATGAATTGGGCACAGTACCTTGTGAACCAGCTAGAGCTTGATTGTAGAGGAGTGTAGGACCAAGGATATGAGTTCCACTTCAACTGGCTTCTCATATTGATAGCTTTCATCGCATAGGAGATGCCGGAAGGTGCGACCTTCCTAGACATCGAGTCCTTTGAACCTTTGGCTATGAAGTTTAGTACCTTTTGGTACTCAAGTGATATGAACAAGCAGTGGAAATACAATGTCATCTTCTACACCTATTACAATCAATTGAAGATCGCAATCCAGTCTACACCACACATCAATACAAGCACCCTCTACAGGTTTCAACCCCTGATGAAGTTCAATGTAGACATGCACTTTATATACATCACAACGTGCGCTGATGAGCACAAGAAAAAGTTATAGTCCTATTATAAGCTAACAGAAGAAGACTTGGAATAAATCACCAAGGAGTGGTTGACATACCTCCTCATCTCAATAGACCCCACGAAGATTTCTGATATAGACAATCTAGAATCTGTGCATGATAACCCTGGACCAAGCAAGACCAATAAAGATGAAGAAGTTCAAGATGTCAGCAGTACTTCTACGAAGACCACTTCGATCTCACCTGAGCAGGGAGGTGATGGTGGAGTGCCAGGTAGCACATAAGTCAAAAAAAATAAAGGAAAGGTTACATCACCTAGAGAGGAAGAGGATCCCTCCAAGAAAAGGAAGGTTACCCCACCAAAGCCTTAATCCAGGAAGAAATCTAAGGCAACTAGAACCAAGTTTGAGATTGTTCTCACTCTAGATGACTTCGACTTCATAGTCACTGCACTAAACGATACTTCGCTTGAGATAGGAGAAAAGTAAGAAGCCAAGAAGGAGGAAGTGTTCAGTCAAATCAGGGACGAGATTCAAAGAGTACAACAAGCAATACAGTCTAGCCACGTAGTTTCCACTGCGCCCCTGCCATTAGGAATACCAGAATTAAGTGATGAGCCAACCCAACTACATCAGATTGCTGATATAGTCAAAGCTCGCCTTCGAAGAGATTAAGAAGAGACAACACAAGCCACCTAGGCTTTAGCACATGTACATAAATACCTTGAGGACCAAAAAAGTACTGCAGAAAAGGAAAATCTCACTCTACAAGAAAAATGGGATGAAGAGAAAGCAACGCTACTGAAAAAAAAGGAATAGTTTCTCGCAGAGAAACTCGAAGTACGGAAAAGGTTTCACATCACACTTTGCTCTATGACAGTCATAGAAGTGAAAACTGAGGAATGAGTCCCACAACAGGTGGCGCAACTCGAAGAAGTAATCCAACAGCTTCAACAATGCATAGAAGATCTGGAACTTCGTACCATGCTTGAGACTCCTCAAGAAATCAGAGACTTAAGGGAGGCAACTGCTCGCAGTGTAGTTGGTAGAATGAAATCCCTTTCCTTGGAGTGTAGGAAGCTGAGCTCTAGGAGAACTCAAACATATGAAAACCTTACAGAAAATCCAGATTTACAGGTGTTGGAGTCGAAGATCCAGGAAGCAAAGCAACACGCAGATACGCTACAGGCACAGCTGAAGGCCTTAACACCAGTTGAAATAATTAAGAGGTTTCCAGAGAAGCACACGACCCAACAACAGATCCACATGATCCAGAGCAAAGTGATGGAGGTCTCTCAATGACTTCAACCAGTGCAAGAGAAGGCATGCCAATTGTTCAACGAAGTTGAAAGCCAAGGAGCTGAGCTAGAACAAGTCGTCATCACAACAGAACAACACCTAAAAGGGCCATTCATTGATGCACTCATCCAGGAGCTCACTGAGCAAGAGGCCATAACATTGCAGCAGGTTGAAGCAGCTCGAGCCAAGCTCAAGGCATTTGAGGAAGAATTGCTCAGACCAGAGTGACTCGGGATGAGTTACATGTGAGTCTTGGGGGATTGTTGGCCCTTGACAAATTTTTGGGTGCACTTGGTCATATTTGACCATTTTTGGGACTTCGACAACATGTTAAAGATGGAGCTCCAGACAAAGCAGATATTGCATAATATTGACCCACTTTTGGGTCCCTTTTTGGGTTTTGGGAATATGTAATGGAAAAGGGATGTCGACCTGTGGGTTTACCCATGCTTTGACCCATTTTGTATGTATAAATAGAAGGATAGGAAAATGTAATAAAGTAGTAATAGAGAAGAATTTTATCTATGTGATATAGGCTAAGTGCCAAGGAGGAATCTGTGTGATCGAGAGTTTTGTGCATTCTGTAAAGACTTGAAGAGCTTAGTGCAAGTCCCTCTGTGAAGGTATAGAAGGATTTGTGCTGAAAAGAAAGGAAGAAGGATCTAGCAAGCTGCGCAGATCTTCCGTCCTGTGCGAAATAAGGGTTTCTAAGGCTCTATGCTTGTAATCAATTAACCGATGATAATAACGAAGAAGAGTTGGTGGATGTAGCCCCAAGGTGGGGGTGAACCACGTAAATCATGTGTTGTCCACTTTGTGCCTTGTTCTAATGCATTGATGTGATTATTTGCTAAGTTCTTTGAGATGAGTAGATAGATATTCTATATATGCTTATGCTTAGCTCTTATGATATGTAGAATGTTAGGTCTGATCCACATGTATATGCTAAGTTCTTGACCTGTTAGATTTGAATACTCTATGGATGATAAGTGATCCAACAATCTAGTTCATTGTAAATACTATGAAGCTCTGTTGTATCTATAGAGTGGTTATTGATTGCATATTAAATATCCAACAGTGCTGAGTGCTACATTCAGTAAGGAATCACAGATCAATGTCCCAGCTTGGATTGCAAACACTTGAGACCTGCAACCACCCCTACCTCTACCTTGGGTGAGACTTCATCTACTTCGCAGGTTTTGTCGAAAGGGTCGATAGTTAGGGTTTTGTTGGTACGTTGTTGTAACGTTGAACCCTGGGTCTACCCCTGTGCCAACAGGTACATTTTTGGATACCACAAACCACCATCTCATATCGAGATAACCAATTCCTCAACACATCCTGGTCGAGCCTCTAGTCACTGTTGGACACCAAGCTCACCAAATCCACTTCCTTCCACCCCCAAACGGATGGCCAAACCGAGGTCATAAACCGAATGATTTTTCATATCCTATGCATGTACAATTCCAAGCATCCCTACACATGGGATGAGAGTCTTCCCCATGTTCAAAACAACTACAACAAATCCATACATAGCTCAACCGACCACAACCCCTTTCAAGTGGGGTTGGGATTTCAACCATTGGCTCCCTTGGATGTTGCACTACCCCTTGCGGCCACCTAGAGAAACTCGTCCCATGCTCAAACTGAAGCCAACAAAGCTACCCGGTTCATTTAGAATATCCAACACATTCACCAACATGTTTAGGATATTTTGCAGAAGTCCAATGTCATGTACAAAAAATTCCATGATCAACATCGGGTGGCACACAAGTTTAAGGTGGGAGATAAAGTTTGGTTGCGCTTATACCATCACCAACGCTATGGGTGAAAATTATTTTGAACTCAACCTTCCCCCCTTCCTTGGCTTTCACCCAGTGTTTAATGTGGACCTCCTTCAACCATACTTTCCACAATTATTGGACACCTCAGAGGTAGCATAATATTTGACACCGACAAAGATCAACCATGATTGCATGGAACATGCATCGACTGACCAGATAGTGGAAAGACAGGTCAAGGGCACTCACCAACATAATTTTCATTTTTTTCATGTTGTCAAAGCAAGAAAACTCCTGCACCAAGGCAAGTGGCTCACCCATGCCCAAATTTAGCATAAATTTGGTCATATGATGGGGAAAATCAACATAATGGAGACCATTGCTTCATAAGGGAGGGGGATTTATAAAGGTGGATATCGGTGGCCACCCACATATTCCAACTAGCTCACATGCAGATGTCATCTTGCCAGTTTCAGTTCATCTTAGCAATTTCAGTGCACTTTGGCAATTTTTTATATCTTTTCGGGTCCTAAAGTTCCGGGGCCATTTTGAGGCCCTAAACAACATTTTCTGAGCCCACCACAGTCACATTGTAGATGGAGTTAGAGTGTGATGACATAATATGTAGTCCTCGGATAAACCTTTCTAGTGGGATATCGTGCACCTAAAATGGACACTACAAGGAAAAGACCCTCTAGCAGAGGCTATAGTGGAGGTTTTTAGTGTGAAAAAATTGGCAAAAATTGTAAAAAAAAGACCTCCACAAAAACATTCATTTTTGGTAGCGGATGTTTTTGCATAGATTATAACGAAACTTCATTATAACTAAAAAAAATGGGTGGGAGGAGGTTGTAGCTGATCTTTTTCTAGTCGGTGCGCTTCATGATTCATACACACTGGTGTGCTCTCAAACATAAAGCACTAGTGTCTACATTACATTGAAAGCACCAGACCAGTCCTAAAATATTGGGGCACCGGTGGATTTATACAAAATAACACATTGGTTCTTTAATAAAAAAAACACACTGGTGGAATCTATGATGCCAAGCACTGATGCATTCTTAAAGCACCAGGGTTGTCCAAAAAGAATTGGGGCGCTGGTGCTCTTATAAGTAATAATGCATTGGTGCCTTAATAAGAATAAGGCACCGGGAGAATTTATGATACCATCACTGGTGCATTAAAAAAAAAACCCTACCGGTGCATGATATTCAGAACGCACTGAGGCAGAAGTGTGATATAGAAGCATCAATGCATTTATTAATTAAACACACCCACAAAGGTTTTTTATTATTATAATTGTTGGTTAAAATAGTGTTAATATCGGTGTTGGTTCCTTGTATATCAACACCGATGCGAATTTAATTATGACACCAATGCGTTTTATCTTGAAACACACCAATGATGTTTATTATTAAATGCACCAGTTTCCATTTTCTCTTTTTAGAAACACTTGC
>SNQJ01S0102882.1:4060-27990 GCA_010110895.2 Picea sitchensis
GATAGACATTGTTTATGTCTTTCTTTACATTCTGTTTAGTAAGAATAGGAACAGTTCCTTTTCCTTGGACTTTGACTAGATAATCGTTTCCAAGTGTAATATCAGATGAGATTGAAGAATCAATGCATGAAAGTAAATCTTTGTTACCTGTCATGTGATTGCTGCATCCACTGTCCAACAACCAGAGATCTTTAGGTTGTTGTTCAGTCTTGTGGCACGAGATAAACATACCTCCTGAGTTTTCTCCCGTGTGATTTGACACATGTGCTCTGCCTGAGAGCTGATCTGCTTTCTTCTTCCTGCATTCAGATTCATAGTGCCTGTACTTTTTGCATTAATAGCATTGTATGCCTGATTTCTCATTTGATCTTCTCCCTTTGCCTCTTTGAGGTTGGATATTCTGATGTTGATTTTGTTGCTGATGTCTTTGACCTTGGAAATTTTGATTCAGATACTGTTGTCTATTGCCTCCACTAGAGTGAGGGTTACTTTGATTTCTCCCTCTTCCTTGGTGACCTATGCTTCTTCCTCTGCCTCTCCCTTTGCTGAAGGAGAATTGAGTTTTGAAAGCATTGGAGATTGACTCCTTTGTGAGATGCAGTCTGGTCTCATTTGTCACCAGAGAACCAATTAATCCATCTGTTGAAAAACTTGACAGATCCTTGGATTCAAGGATTGATGTTACAACCATTTCGAATTTCTTTGGTAAACTTCTAAGTATTTTCTCAACAATTCGTTGATCAGTGATGGTTTCACCAGTCAATCTGATCTGATTTACGATGCCCGTGACTCTGGTCATGAACCGATCCACATTTTCGGACTCTGTCATTCTTAGAGTCTCGAATTGCATTCTCAAGGTCTGCAGTTTAATTGTTTTGACCTTGTCATTTCCTTGGTAGAAAGATTTAAGGATGTCCCAGGCCTGTTTTGAAGTACCAACGCATGTGATTTTTGAAAAAATCTAGTCATCTTAGAATTTTGAATCCAAAATTTAGCTTTATTTTCTCTGTTTCTTTACGTTGCCTGACCATTTTTTTGCTGATTAGTCATTGCAAACAGGTATGCTAGATCTGGTTCGACATATCCATGATCCACTGGATCCCAACACTCTTTTGCTTGCAAGAAGGATTTCATCCGAAGAGACCAGAATTCATAGTTCTTTCCAAGAAGAATCAGACCCTGAGTTGGTCCTAAATTGCTAGACGATGCCCTATTTTCTTTTTTCCTTTTTATTTAAAGAATTTGAAAAAAACAGAAACAAAATTCTTACTTACCTGTCTCCTGCGTATAATTTGTAGTGACTTTAGAACTCTGCTTTCAAGATTTCGCGAGTTTTTTGGCTTTGCGATTCTGACGTCAGGACTTCGTTATACGAGTCCTCCGATCTCTTGTCTCGCCAACCTCCGATCGTCGAAACATCGATTTGATGATAGCCGAAGAGAGCTTATCGGCCTCGAATTTGGCCTTAGTCACCGTGCAATGTGACCATGCGCCTTGATGTTAAAGCGCTATGGGATTTTCCGGTTCTTTGTCTTTCAAAATTGCCGAAATGCGAAATTCGCCTTTGGACAATTCAACAGTCCAGATCTTCCTATGATCTAACGGTCTAGATCTTATGACCAGAACTCATAAGACCGTAGTCAAACCTGTTATCAGGATTTGGGGTTTCGAAGGTCAAAATGCATTGGACCTCTTGTCCACGGAATAACCGATTTCCCGATTCTTGATTTCACGATGGATGACCTTTCCTTTTGGGAAATTTCTCGATTGCTTTGATCTCCACCACGCATCCTCCTATATTGGATGGTCCTGATTTCTCCTCACGATTTCGTGATTTGATCTGTTCCAGACGTCTCATCTCCAGGATCCGTGAAACGCCGAACCTCGATGTGCCGATTGACTCTCCCGATCTCGCCCACATGTCTCCTCAAAATGGACGGCTCCGATCATTTATGGGGTTTTCACCATAAAGAAACCCAATCCCTTGTCCTCAGGATTTGCGATTTACTGAATCCCGATGTGTTGATGGACTCTCCCCTTTCAGGACTTTTTCGGAGCCCTCAAATTTATGCCACAGGTCCCCTCAGGATGGACGGTCCTCATCGTTTCGCAATTTTGCGACTTGCGACTCCAAATTCCCTGTCAACTGAGAACCCCGATTGATGAGATGCCGACGGTTTCCTCGATGTCTGCCACGTGTCCAAACAAATGGACGGCTATGATCTTATCACTATTTCGTGAATCGCGATTTCGCGACTTTCGCTGTGGAGTGTCTTTCGCCAACAAGACCTCCGATATCTCAAACTCTGAAATGCCGATGGAGTGATGGCTTGGATCTGCTGCCACCTGTCCTTTGAGATGGATAGCTCACAATCCTATCAGGATTTCGCGATACGTGATGTTGGGATTTAACGTATCGGGGTTTTGGAGAGTAGTCTCCTTCGCTCGTCCAACTCCCAATCCCCGATTTTGCGATGGGATAAGATCGACGACTCGCGATCTATCTCAATTCAACGATCTAGAATGACTCGTGATTTTGCGATTCGCGAATTCTCACAGCAGTTTTCTGACCTTTACACCTTGTGAGTCAGCGAAATGTCGAGATCTCGCCACATGTTTCTTGATGGACAGTCCAGATGATTTCGGGATTTCGCGACTTCACACGTCGAAATTGCTCCTGTGCACTCCAGAGGACTAAACCTCGTGCACTTTCTCGCTGATCCAACGACTATCGGTCCTCTGCGCAAGATCTAACGGCTGAAGTTCTTTCGCCTTTTCCGCACTCTCCTTGTCCCTTCTGAACTAGATTTCTACCTCAGATCTTTTCGGGGGACGAATCTTATGGTCGCAATGGTTGTTCTTTATGCATTAGATGCGATCTTTGCTATATTTGAAGGAATTTTCTCCCGTGGAAGAAAAATTTGTGAATCTTTCAAGTATTTGAAAGAATTTCACGAGTTCTTTGTTCTCTGCTGCAATCTTTAACAGATTTGAGAGAATTCCTGTAAATCTTTAAACAATTCTGCCTTCTCTAGGAATCTTTAGCAAATTTGAACGAATTCTTTGAATTCTTCAAGAGTTCCCGCCTCCTGTAGCTCTTCTTCGTAAATCTTTGATGATTCTTCTACACTCTCTTCTGCCCCGATCTTTCGAGCGTTGTATGCTCTGCTTTGACACGTGAGCTTCTTATGCTGATATTTTGAGCATATGACGGTCATCTTCCTCGTGGAAGTTTCCAGCGAGGATCTTTCGAGAGTATGACATACAACTCTCCAAACCTTGTGAAAAGTTTGTGTCGAATTGCTCTCAAGATCCACGTAAGCTCTGCGCTATTTGAGGATCATGTTGCTCTCTAGCCTGTGTGAAGAGGCTTACTGCTGAGGCTCTGATACCATGATAAATTGTGAAGCAAGAAATGCAAAGAGAAAATATATAACAGAAAACATTATATTAGAATGTATGAAGAAGAGTACAATGAGAAGTAAGTCTGAAGAAGTACTATACAATGGGAAAATAACTGAGCTAAATAGTGCTCAAGCAAATCAAGAATAGAAAGTACAGCTAGCCAGGACAGCTAGCAGTGTACTGTTAGTTTGTTGAGGTTACATTATATTTAAAAGAAAGTACTGGAGGATGGGATTCACCACTGAAGAAGTGACAACAACCCTGAAAATGGGATTCAAAGAATTGCAGGGAGTCAAGAGGATTGAAGCTCTTGTGCTCCCTGAAAATGTGGCATCGACAAGAGTTCTGGAGAAGGCTGGATTTATGAAGGAAGGTTTCCTTCCTAACTACGTCCATGTGAAAGGGACTGTTAGAGACTGTCTACTCTTTAGCTATGTTGTTTAAGTATCCATAAAAAAAATTCTAACTTCCATTGCTGTAAACAATCAAGAATGTTTCAGAGTGTATAGCAGGCTTGCAACATCCTCTATTTATATAATAAATATTCGGTACATTCTGATGGTGTGAGGATTGGCAATGATATAGAAGTTCATGGACTCATGTTCCTATTAATATCCATTTTAATTGCCACCAAATAAAAGGTTGTTTCAAATACTTTAATGAATAAAAAGAAATTATCTCTTAAATAAAATCTTAAGAAGGGGCAGTAGTAACTGATTTAGAAGAAGATTGAAAGTGTATTCTATGCGAATAAAGATTATAATACCATTTTAATAAAAAAAAATATTTAAATATCATGTTTGAAATAATATTTTAAACAAGTGGAATATAAATAAAAAAAATTGGAAGTGTTTGAGGATTTTTAATGTTGTATTAAAATTAAATAAAATTCCAATACATTCATATTCATATATAGGATGATTGGTGTCTATTGATACTACTTTGTCTATCTCATTCTATCTAATCTTAGCAAAGGTAAGGAGTCGCTTGGTTTGTTTTAGAATTTTATTTTTCTATTCTAATAGCTTTAAGAGAAGAATTGTTAAATCACCACAATTTTGATGAGTTAGAAGGTTAGGAAGATTGGTATTGTAATGACCTATTTCTATTCCCTGCTTGAGCCGTAGGTGGTTGGTTTTGGATAGCGTTCAAATTAAATCTTAGGAAGTCTTTTGTCTTCCATGTTGTTAAACGATAACGCATAATTCCCACGATTAGGATTTTAGATCCTATAATTCAATATTTGTTGTAACTAATGAGACCAAGTTAGGTTTGGATATGACTACATTAAATAAATCTGTTTCATATGTAGATTAATATAAATTTGTGTATGCCCGTAGAGGCTCACAGAGTGAGGGAGAGATGTATGAGTGAGCTTTTGTAATCTCCATGATCTGAATAATAAGACAACCGATGCCTTCACTTGGTGGACATAGCCCAAATCTTGAGTGAACCACGTAAATCCTCGTGTCAAATGTTTGAATTGATTTATTTATTAATCCACTACATATTAGCTCGTTAATGATGGCTGAAAGCTAACAAGTGGTATCAGAGTTTCGTTTGGAGATTCGTGAGGCCATCAGAGGAGTAGCGTGCAAGAATGCCAAACTGTGGAGGAGCGTGCAACAGTGCCAAACCATGGAGGAGGAACATGGAGGATCCACATAGGTCGCTTGATAGGAGGAGCGTTGTTTCTAGCTTAGCACTGGGTGCCTCTAGCGAATGGAGCATTGATCTCCCTCTGGACTTACGGTTTTTATGAATTAAAATATCAGCACTTGGGTCTCTCTACAAAGAGCACACCGATCTTAAGTAATTATAAAATTGGAGGGAGCCTTGGGGACTTATGGATTTGGAAGAGAAAGCCAATCTTCCAACATAAAAAAATTTCATAGTTTTAAATGGTATGAATATTTTAAATGGTCGAATGCAAATTGAAGGGATATTAAATATTGTTTTTTAAAGGTAGAATTTTTGGATTTGGTAAAAGGTGTTATTAAGGTATAAAATATTTTTAAAACCTTTTCACCATTATTTTTGGGTTCAATCTTTAAGTATAAGATTATTTTTCAAATAAAGGGATTGGTTTTATAAGCAATGGTTTTGGAATTTTTTCCTCTGTTAATGGAAAAAACTCAGAGTGCTAAATTCAAAATAGATAAGTTCAATGGCAAGAACAATTTCGAGATCTGGAAGCAGGGATGATTTTAAGGATGAAAATTTATTTTAAAATGTAGAAACCTTGGCAAATCTTACTAATCCTTCATATGTCAACTATAAATGTTTGACGATATTTTTGTAAAAATATTCAAATTTCAAAGTATTTTATATAGTTTTTATAAACTTTTGGCGATTTTTAGGTAAAATAATTTTATCCTATATAATTTGGGCGAATTATTTTTAAAATAGAGTATCTCATTTTTGGAAAAACCATGGAAAATTAGCCCATGAACGAAATTTAGCCCCTAAAATCATCCATGTCTGGAAGGTTAAGATGCACGATCTGCTTGTGCAACAAGGCATGGTGAAGGTGCTTTTGGGAAAAACAAAGCAACCCGCAACCATAATAGATGAAGACTAGGATGAAATCGATGCGAGTTCGCTGAGTGCCATATGCCTATGCTTGGTCAGTTATGTTCTGTTCAACATTGTTGTGGAGAAGACAACAGTCGGTTTGTGGACGAACCTGGAAAGCTTATATATGATGAAATCCTTGATGAATAGGATCTTTATGAAAAGAAAATTGTAGAGTTTGCACATGAAGGTACAAAAATAATTGATCATTTAAATACCTTTAATACTATATTAGTCCAGTTGCCTAACATGGGAGTAAAATTCGATTCTGAAGACAAAGCAATTGCATTATTTTGTTCTTTTCCCACATCATGGGATCACTTTGTTACTTCTGTTAGTTTCAACTCAACATAAAGTATTGAGTTTGATGTTATTGTTGGAGCACTACTATCTGAGGAAACAAGGAAGACAACCAATTCAAAAACCTCTACATCTGAGGCGATGATGGTCAGAGGCAGACATAAAGAAAGAGGACAGGGTCAGAGGAATTTCTCTCGGTCAAAGTTGAAGGGAAAAAGGAGCAAGCTTAAGTGTTGGTTTTGTGGAAAATCGGGACACTTGAAGAAATATTGTTAGAAGCGACAACAATCCTCCAAAGAAGACCCTCCAAAAGAAATGAAGGAAGAGAATGCAACTAAAACAGGTTCAGTAATAGGTATAAGTATGACTGATGATTTTTTATCAATTAGTATTGGTTCACGTCATTATCAACAATGGTTATTAGATTCCGGTGCTTCATATCACGTGTCTTCATAGACATTGGTTTGTTACTTACCAGACTATAGATGATGGAATAGTTTACATGGGAAATGGTATCTCGTGTAAAGTCGTGGGAATTGGTAGCATTCGAATTAAGATGTTTGATGGAACTGTTAAAATACTAATTGATGTGAGACATGTACCTGAGCTTAGGAAGAACCTAATTTCTTTGGGAGTCTTAGACACTGGAGGATATAAAAATATTGTTCAAGGTGGAGTTATGAAAGTCTACAAAGGAATCCTACTTGTTATGAAAGTGAAGAAGGTTGGTAACCTATTTCTGTTAGAAGGAAGAACTGAGTGAGATCATGCGACAACGGTATCTGAGAACGCTAGTGATTCTGTTCGACTGTCGCATCAATGGTTGGGCCATATGAGCGAACAATGATTAAAGGTATTATGTGATTGCAAGTTACTTCCTAGTATAAAGTCTTTAAAGTTAGACTTCTGCAAGCACTGTATTTATGGAAAACAAAATAGGAAGAAATTTAAAACTAGAAGACACACTAGTGAGAGAATCCTTGATTATATCCATTCTGATGTTTGGGGACCATCTCCTATTATTTCGTATGGAGGATCATTATGACATCCCAAAAAATAAAGTATTTTTGAAATTTAAAAAAATTGTTGGAAAATTAATCTGTTTTTAGTAAATTCGAATTTGGAAAATTTTTGCCATTTATGGAAATTCTGAATTTCGAATTTGATAATTGTAATTGATTATTACGACTATTGGGTAGAGATCTAATTTGACCCAACTAACTATTTGACTATGACACTTGTATGAAAACAAAATATTTTATATTGATTGCAGGATGACAAATGAAACAACCATGTCAAAATTTGTTGACTATGATTCCATGGGTGGGAAACATGTTGGAACTACCTCTCGGATGATTGTTACAAGTGGAAAATTAGATATTTGGCCATTGGCAGCCCCTGAAAATCAGGGATTTAGAAAGCTGTGAAAATTCCCAAGGGGAAAAGGAAGACCTAGGAAAAAGGATCGTTTTGTTAAATAACATATGTGAGGAGGCAAGATGTTGCCTAGTATGCGGGGAAAAGAGACTAATGATTTTGTACTTGTTGTTATGAACACTACTGATTGAGTGTGAGGCAAGAGGAGTCTGCTAAAACTGAAAGACATTGTTGAGGAGGAGTTTTCCGAGTTAGCCCTCATGGATTCATGGTCAGGCTAGGGGGTGGATTGGGAAAGTGATTCAACAACCCTGTCCTATGGTTGGGAGGAACATGGTTGTTCCCTTTGTCTCCCCGTTAAGTGACCCAGATATGCATTCTATCTCCTTCTCTGTTTAGAATGACTAAATTGGTTTATTGGAATGTATCTGTCATTTAGGTTTGGGATAATATTATGGATGAATTCAGTTCACTCTTGTGAAGCATAAAAATTATAGAATGTCACCATACTTAGTACTGAATATTTTTTGTCGACTTAAAGCACAGAATGAATAATGAAGTTCCTTTTCCTTACTTGTGTTACATGAAGAATGTGTGTGGCCAATTCTAGAATTTATTCTATAGACTATATTACTATTGTGTGTGTGTGTGTATATATATATATATACTTATGCTGGAACTAGTATGGAGTACTGACCTCCTATATATATACACCTGGATGTATTTCTTATAGATATATACATATATAAGTATGTCTATTTGCTTGGTTGGCACTCGACATGAACATGATAGAAGAAGAATTCAGACTCAATGTTGATAACATAAATTATAAGTATATACTTATACATGTACAGACCTGTCCTACATTCTGTAAGTAATCATTTCCAGCAGACATGCAATTACGATAACAAGAACATTTACAAAATGGTAGGAACTATAGGGAACATTTTTGATATACATATTCCTTTTCCTTATTATCAAGCGTTATCGTAGATTGCTCAGAAAAAACTTGTAACATTATAAAGAGTTGTACATATTTCAATAATTTTAGATGAAAAACCTAACAATTATACCATACCAAACCAAACAACCAAAGTAGGGCCAACAGATTTATATATGATGACAATTTGTATAAAGAAATAATCCAGATATAGTGTATAGAGTCGGGAATTCTCAATCCTTTTTGTTATATATAGGTAGACTCAAGCCTGTATAATTACTTAATGTATAGATCTAATCAAACCCTTTGTGAACGGAAGTAATATAATTTTAGACAATTCGTATATATGGAAGTAAAGAAATTTAGGAACATATTTGAATACATCTCAGAATATATCAAGTAGCTTGCCAAACTAATTGCAAACTTACACTGAATGTTACCTCGGTAAATGTGAAAGGATTTCACACCTAGTACTCTTAGTTTGTTGAAGGCATACGATGTTAAATTTAAAAGTAAAGTTACAGGAATAAAAGAATATAAACAATTAGGAATTCCAATATAATAAGAAAATTTAGATTGTATTTTTCCATTCCAAAATGTCGAGACATGGGTCGGTAAAAGAAAACATGACTAAGCCTTTTGGCCAGACCCTTTAGTTTTATATTCAACTCTCGTATTGGACGTTGGAAACATTTTTTTATAGAGATATAAATAGTATACAAACGAACAATATCTACCATAGTGGGATAAACCTTTCTTCTACCTTGAACGCCTAAGCTTCTTGGAAGGGGTAGAATGAAACCTGAATACCTTTTGCGTGGGTGATCGAAATTGCACTTCATATATTCGTGTGACCGAAACCCTGTACACTACACAAGACATCATTATAGTCTTGATCAACAGAGATAGGAAGATTTAAGTTAATATTAAGAAAAAAGCCGAAGTAATACTCATATGTAGTTGGAGGGGTTCGACATCCTTCACCATTGCAACGAACCGCATGCCTCCCAGGCCGAGAAGGGAGGAGGGGCCCAAAATCTCCCTGGTGGGTACCCTTGCAAAAAAATTAGAGAGGTCCGCCATTAGCTTTACGGACCAATAAATAACTAGAAGAAAATTTTAAAAGTTGTTTTTTCGAATGCTGAACATATATCTATAGGTCATACGACACGTATAAACCAACATTTAACTAGTAATAAAATGTAAATATGAGATGTTGCGGGCCAATAAACAATATCACTAAAATATGTTTCGACTCTGTAATTTAGCTTAGATACAGACACAACACAGTGCCGAAAATCCCATTCGCACTTACCCTCTGAAATGCATTCTGATTTGTAAGAGGAGGAGCAAGAACAACATAAACCCCAATCGCCCTTAGTATGTTTCACAAAGTATAAGCTTTGTCTTAAGATTTAGACTAACTACCAACCATTTTTATGAGTGGCCCACAAACAAGAAGTGTACAATCAAATGTTTTCGTCAAATAGTTGTACAACCAAGAACCTGAGAATAACTTTCTTACCAGGCGCCCAACCAGGTTAGTGACGACATTCAAGGCATGCCCGAGTGATTCACATATTGGAAATTAAGCATAGCAGTGGGAACATACAAAACCCTAACCTAATAAACTCAAAAGACATATTTATAGCAAAGCTCGGTGTATGCTAGAGAGAAATCCAATACTTAAACCAATGAATACAGGAAGTAACTAAAACGAAAATGCTACCTACATGAATTCATGAATAGGAATTATAAATAACAATAAGTCAGAGTGACCTTGTAGAGCGTTTGATTAAGGATTTCAGCTTTAGAATTAGACGCTTACTGATAGGAGGAGTAATCCTGGGAGGTTCTTCTTGCCACCATCCTCCTCACGCCGAGAGTGGTCCAGAAGCACAAGGAAAGTCTAAGGTATTTTTTTTTAGAACATGTTTATTCAGAATGACATCAGACAACTACGGTTACCCTAAAACCCCAAACCCCACACTTATTGAATGTGAAGAGTACAACCGAGAACGTGCCATGTGATATGAGAGACTTGGTGTGCTTGGATTGGATGAGGGTACAGGGTCGGCTCCCGTTCCTCATCTACCTCCATTAATGGCTAGTCAGATATTAACTCTCGACTGTCAAGCTCCTGTCATTTTAATTTATTTCATGAAGACAAGGGTGAGCCTCCTTGAAACCCTACGTTTGAAAAATATCAACGTTTGATTACTTCTAGTCAGGTTAGTACCAATAGTTACATTGTGCCTAAACCTAGGAAGATTAACCAACTATCTGCTTAGACTTCTGCTATTAACTAGAACTTAGGCTGGGTGTGAAGAAAAGACTCTCTGTCTACAAGTAGTTACCAAGGGAGTCATTGAAGTCATGTTTACCTAGGGAAATACAAATAGTTAAGTGCAACAACGAAACAATTAAAGTTTGACACCCTTACTATGTGTACAAAGCATTATTCGTGGTTTTGGAGTCTAAAGTTGCGTGTCTATGTTTTACAAAGAATCTAGGGCCTAAGTCCTAGGGTCATGAATTTCCCTTCTTCCAAAGGATAACCTTTTAATCCCCTTGTAAAAGCTAGTAGGACTTAAGAAAAAGTTGAAAGAAAAACTCTGGATGTTGAGTCTGTTATATGCAGAAAGGGAAGGTGAATACTTTAGGTATCAGATTTTCACAATAGGATTACATGGGTATTTCGCTAATTATGAGTATGTGTTACAGTTTTAGAGTTTAAATGTACGTTAGAAGAATTTATTTTTATGATGAAATTGAGGTCTATTAAACATGGTATCATAGAAAATTTTACAACACTCGGCCTTGAATAGGGCCACAGTAAATTTTTGGCATATATTTGTTTTTACTTATGCAAAACTAATAAACCTTCATTGTTACAAATAGAAAACTTTTTCTGTTTTGTGTTAATTATGGAAGCACTGGATGACAGGGAAATTAGAATCGATGAAAATCATGAACAAAGACTTCCTTAAAATCAGAGACATAACAGTGACAGAAGTTCACCCACGGAAGTGCTGGAAACAACGAGGAATCCCATTGTTGAGCTACAGGTTTTCAAAGTCGATAACGAGAAACTAAAGAAAGCACAATAGGAACAACAAGAGATAAATGAAGTCCTAATACGTAGTATAGTAACCAAAAAGATCCCAAAGGACGATAACCATGATGAAGAGGTCAGCAAAAGGGCCTCCAAGAATTCTGGGGCTGAAATAGAAAAAGGAGGAATGGTAAGCTTTGGTTGTCACAATAGAAGTATGTTGAGAAGATACTTTTGAGGTTTGGTATGAACGATGTAAAATCAGTTTCAGTCCCTTTGGCTTCCCATTTTAATATTTATTCAAGTTTATGTCCTAGTACAAAAGAAGAAAATGAATATATGTCTCGAATACCATATGCTAATGCAGTATGAATTCTAATGTATGCGATGGTTAGTACAAGGCTAGACATTTAACATGAAATTGGGGTTGTCAGCAGGTATATGCCAAATCTAGGTAAAGAGCACTGAGCAATAGTGAAATGGGTGCTTCGTTATTTGAGAGGTACAAGTAATTACTGTATCACTTATAACAATGGTTGTGAATTAGTCTATGGATATGTTGATTCTGATTTCGCAGGTTATTTGGAAAAGAGAAGGTCAAATTCAGGGTATGTATTTACTCTTTCAGGTGGAGCTATTAGTTGGATGTCAAGGCTATAGAACATTGTTGATTTATCCACTACAGAAGCAGAATACGTAGCTGCTTCACATGCTTGCAAAGAGGTAGTTTGGTTGAAAGGTTTGTTTGGTGAGTTTGGAAGGATGCAAGACAAAGTAAAGTTTCTTTGTGATAGTCAAAGTGCTATTCACTTGGATAAGAATCGAGCCTACCACAATAAAAAAAACATATACCTATCAAGTACCATTTTGTAAGACAGGTCATCGATAGACGTGGAGTCTCTCTTGAGAAAGTGCACACAAAAGAGAACTACACAGACATGTTCACAAAACCAATACTGTTAGAGAAGCTACAATGGTGCTTGGCTCCTCTTGGCTTGCAGAAAAGGTGATGAACAAAACAAGGAGCAAGGTATCCGTTTAATTGTTGTCAAGGTGGAGATTGTTAAATGGTGACAACAAATCCCTAGGATTAGGATTTTAGATATTATAATTCAGTATTTGTTCTAACTAATGAGACTAAGTTAGATTTGGATATGAATACATTAAACAAATCATTTTCATGTGTACATTAATATAAATTCGTGTATGCCCATAGAGGTATGAGTGAGGGAGAGATGTATGAGTGAGCTGTTGTAATCTCCATGATCTGAATAATAAGACAACTGATGCCTTCACTTGGTGGACGTAGCCCAAATCTTGGGTGAACCACATAAATCCTCGTGTCAAATGTTTGAATTGATTTCTGTATTAATACGTTTCATATTAGCTTGTTAATGATGACTCAAAGCTNCATAGAAAATTTTACAACACTCGGCCTTGAATAGGGCCACAGTAAATTTTTGGCATATATTTGTTTTTACTTATGCAAAACTAATAAACCTTCATTGTTACAAATAGAAAACTTTTTCTGTTTTGTGTTAATTATGGAAGCACAGGATGTCAGGGAAATTAGAATCGATGAAAATCATGAACAAAGACTTCCTGAAAATCAGAGACATAACAGTGACAGAAGTTCACTCACGGAAGTGCTGGAAACAACGAGGAATCTCATTGTTGAGCTAGAGGTTTTCAAAGCCGATAACGAGAAACTAAAGAAAGCACAACAGGAACAACAAGAGATAAATGAAGTCCTAATACATAGTATAGTAACCAAAAAAATCCCAAAGGACGATAACCATGATGAAGAGGTCAGCAAAAGGGCCTCCAAGAATTCTGGGGCTGAAATAGAAAAAGGAGACAGTTCGTCTTAAGGTACACCTTCAACCGAGGACAAAGCTAAAACAAACAGAAAAATAAAACAAGTAAACCATCTTGAAGGAGAATTTAAAAAGATTAAACCAGCTACCTTTGATGGAGAATCCAGGACAGGAGAAGAAGCTGAGGCATGGTTGTTGGACATCAAAAAATACTTCCAGATCTACAACTATTCCAACAAGATCAAGGTTAGAATGGCCATCTACAATCTGAAAGGGAAGGCCAACATTTGGTGGCAAGACCTGAAATTGGCCAAGGGCCTAAAGGAGAAAAAAATGGAATGGTCTAATGTTAAGAAGTATTTCAAGAAACAATATCTTTCTGAAAGCTACTATGAAAGGAAAAAAAAAGAATTTTATGAGTTACGACTTGGACAGATGACGATGGAGGACCTTATAAATACATTTCTGGAACTACTAAGGCTCGTACCGTACATCCAGGAGGATAAGGTAAAAATCCAGCGATTCTTAAGCTGTTTACCACAGTCCTACAGGGACAGAATTGAGTTTGACAACCCCAAATCCTTGAATGAAGTATTGAGGAAAGAATGAATGTGCTATGACCAGTATGAACAATGGGGAGAGTTTCCCAGTGCCTGGAAGGATAAGAAACAAGATTGAATAAACTAGCGGAAGAAGGGATACCAACCAACTCCTTATCAGAATGCAGCAAAAAGCATTTCAAGAAAATATTTTCACTTCAACCATCCGAATACAGAAGGCAGTGGTAAATATGTAAATCTGGGAGTGAAGAAGTTCGGGGACAATCCCCGTGAACCGTTAAAGTGCTGGGAATGTGGAGAACCTCATCTAAGGAGGAACTGTCCACGTTTAATTTTAGAAAAAAAAATTGTTGTTCATAATTTGCAGGAAGCCTCGACGGTGGGTGACATGGGTAGAAGCCTGCATCAGATAAATGCAACCATAGATGGTCGACAAGATGTCCACCAGTCCTATGTGGTAGAAATTGAAGGTAAAATCAATAAGACTCGAATTTCTATTTTAATTGACCCTGGAGCTACGTTAAGTTATATTACTCCTGATGTAGTAGAGTCAAACAAACTTAAGAAACGGAAGCACGCAAAATCATGGCTGGTACAACTAGAAATAGGAACTAAAAGGAAAGTAGTTGACTTTATTTCTGATTTCAAGTTCAGCTTAGATGGTCAAAACATAAGAGAAAATCTGAACATCCTACCACTGGGGTCTTATGATATGATTATCGGAATGGTTTGTTGGAAAAGCACAAAGCAGAACTAGATTGTTATACAAAGACACTTAACTATAAAGACGATTATGGCACTACTATAACAACCCAAGGTGTACCAAAACTTGTATTAGTTAGACAAGTTTCAGCAATGAAATTCAAGAAATGCATGAGAAAGGGGTGCCAAGTTTATGCCATCCAAGTAACAAACATGTTAGATAAAGAATTTAAAATCAACTTGGAAGACTTTGCTGTCCTACGTGAATTCAGAGACATGTTTGTGGACAAGATACCAGAATTACCTCCTAGAAGGGAAATAGACTTTTCCATAGACTTGCTACCCGGTTCAACCCCTGTCTCAAAATCACCTTACCGAATGAGCTTACCCAAATTGAAAGAATTAAAAATACAATTACAGGAATTGTTTGACAAAGAATATATCAGACCGAGTGTTTCACCATGGGGGGCACCAGTTCTCTTTGTGAAAAAGAAAGATGATACTCTAAGACTATGTATCAATTATAGACAATTGAACAAAATGACTATTAATAAAAAATATCCCTTACCAAGGATAAATGATCTGTTTGATCAAGTGGGTGGGGCCAAGATCTTTTCGAAGTTGGATTTATGATCCGGTTATCATCAAGTTAGGATAAAATATGAGGACATAAACAAAACAGATTTTCGAATAAGATATGGACACTATGAATTCGTAGTCATACCTTTCAGACTCACTAATGCACCAGCCACATTTATGTGCCTGATGAGCAGTATTTTCAGTCAATACTTAGACAAGTTCGTAGTAGTATTTATTGGCAATATTCTGGTCTATTCTAAAACAGAGGAAGAACATGAAGAACACTTAAGAATAGTTCTGCAAACGTTGAGGAAACACAAACCGTATGCCAAATTTGATAAGTGTGACTTTTATCAAAAGGAAATACAATATCTAGGGCATGTAATTTCAGCAGAAGGCATTGTCGTAGACCCTGAGAAAATAAAAGCCATCATGGAATGGTTGGTACCTAAGGATGTAGCGGATATCTGGTCATTCATGGGAATCACTGGATATTATAGCAGATTTATAGAAGGGTTTTCCAAGATAGCCTACCCTATCACGTCATTACAAAAGAAAGGGACCAGGTTTAACTGGTCACAAAAGTGTCAAGACAGTTTTAACAAGCTGAAGGAATTATTGACAACTGCACCCGTATTGAAGGTAGCAGACCCAGATAAAGACTTTACCGTATGTGTTGATGCAAGTAAAGAAGGACTAGGTGGTGTGCTAACTTAGGAAGGAAATGCGATTTTTTATGAGTCCCAGAAATTAAAAGAACATGAGTGAAATTATGTCACTCATGACTTAGAATTGGCAGTGGTAATACACGCCTTAAAAATGCGGCGACACTACATAATGGGAAGAACATTTCTAGTATTGACGGATAATAGCAGTGTGAAATCTTTGTTTAGCCAACCAGATCTTAACACAAGGAAAGAAAGATGGCTATCCTTCTTGAGTGAATTCGACTTTGAGGTCAGACATATCAAGGGTAAGGAAAATAAGGTAGCAGATGCTTTAAGTAGAAGAGTCCATGGGTTATTTGAGATAAATATCAGCAGGGCAGAAAGTGATCTGGAACAAAGAATAAGGACTACATGTATGAACGACAAAAATTACACTAAGATAATGGAAGAATTACAAAACAGTACCACAGACCCCGACAAACTAGATCTAAGTGTCAACAAGAAGGGACTATTACGATTTTAAAACAGACTTTACATACCAGATTCAACAGAGTTAAAGTTAATAGTCTTGGACGAAGTGCATACGAAACCGTACTCTGGCCATCCAGGATACTAGAAAACGATAACAACACTTAGAAAACTTTTTCACTTGCCTAATATGAAGGGAGAAACAACATAATACCTTGCTAAATGCCAAGATTGTCAACAGGTTAAGGCTGAACACCAGTCTCTAGCCGACCTATTACAACCATTACTAGTACCAGAATGAAAATGGGAGACCATATCGCTGGACTTTATAACAGGTTTACCACAAACTCAGAAGCATAATGACTCTATTATGGTTGTAATCGATAAACTCAGTAGTTTGCACACTTTATTCCTGTAAAGTCTACTTTTAAAGCTATAAACATTGCTGAAATATTTATGAAAGAAATTTTTAGACTCCATGGTATTCCTAAAATGGTGATTTCAGATAGAGACGTAAAATTCACATCCACTTTTTGGAAGGAATTGTTTGCAAGGATAAATAATAATTTGAATTTTAGTACGAGTTATCACCCACAAACGGATGGATAGACCAAAAGGACAAACCAAATCGTAGAGGATATGCTCTGCATGTACGTAAGAACAAAACCAAACAAGTTGGAAGACTATTTACACTTGGTAAAATTTGCATATAAAAATGGGTACCAAACTTCGGCTAAGTTAAGCCCTTTCAAGGTACTGTACGACATAAAGTGTATGACTCCAATTAGATAGGATAACCTGGTTGAAAGACTCATGGTTGGACCAGAGATGCTCCAAGAAATGGAGAACATGGTAAGAAAAGTACAATAGAACTTAAAAGAAGCACAAGACAAACAAAAGAGCTATGCAGATCAGAAAAGAAGACACTTGGAATTCCAAGTGGCAGACCATGTTTATTTGAAGGTCAAAGCCCAAAAAAGTTCGTTGAAGTTAGGAAATTGTGCCAAGATGACACCTAGGTTTTGTGGGCCCTTCGAGATACTAGCTCGAATTGGACCCGTAGCATACCAACTTGCACTTCCAACTAATCTAAGAATTCATAATGTATTTCATGTTTCTTTGTTGAAAAAGTATGTTCATGAACCTACTCATATGATTGATTGGAACTTGGTGCAGGTGGAACCTGAAGGCGAGTTCTAGGTGGAACCCCTACATATTCTGGACTGGAGAGAAATGACACTTCAGAACAGAGCCGTCGCTCAGGTAAAGGTGCAATGGAAGCACTTTAGTCCTGAGGAGGCCACTTGGGAGTTGGAGGGAGATTTGCGGAGATCTCATCCAATCCTGTTCCAAGAAAGGAATGAACATTGAGGACATTGTTTTATTGAAGGGGGAAAGGATGTGACATCCCAAAAAATAAAGTATTTTTGAAATTAAAAAAAATTGGTTGAAAATTATTCCATTTTTAGTAAATTCGAATTTGGAATTTTTTTTCCATTTATGGTAGTTTCAAATTTTGAATTTGATAATTGCAATTGATTATTACGACTATTGGGTAGAGATCTGATTTGACCCAACTAACTATTTGACTATGACACTTGTATGAAAACATAATATTTTATATTGATTGTAGAAGGACAAATTGAACCATGTTAAAATCAACTGACCATGACTCCATGAGTGGAGAACATGTTGGAACTACCTCTGGGATGATTGTTACAAGTGGAAAATCAGAGATATGTCCATTGGCAGCCCCTAAAAATCATGGATTTAGAAAGAAGCAAAAATTCCCAAGGGGGGAAAGAAAGACCTAGGCAAAAGGATCGTTTTGTTAAATAACATATGTGAGGAGGCAGGACGCTGCCTAGTATGCGGGGAAAAGAGACTACTGTTTTTGTTCTTGGTGTTATGAACACTAGTGATTGAGTGTGAGGCAAGAGGAGTCTGCTAAAACTGATAGACATTGCTGAGGAGGAGTTTTCTGAGTTAGCCCTCATGGATTCATGGTCAGGATAGGGGGTGCATTGGGAAAGTGATTCAGCTGCCTTGTCCTACGGTTTGGAGGAACGTGGTTGTTCCCTTTGTATCCTCGTGAAGTGACCCATATATGCATTCTATCTCTGTCTCTGTTTAGAATGACTAAATTGGTTTATTTGAATGTATTTGTCATTTATGTTTGGGATAATATTATGGATGAATTCTGTTTTCTCTTGTGAAGCATAAAAATTACAGAATGTTACCAGACTTAGTACTGAATATTTTTTGTTGACTTAAAGCACATAATGAATAATGAAGTTCCTTTTCCTTACTTGTGTTTCATGAAGAATGCGTTTGGCCAATTACAGAATTTATTCTAATGACTAGATTACTACTGTATATATATACTTGGATGCATTTCTTATAGATATATACGTATATAAGTATGTCTATTTGCTTGGTTGGCACTCGGCATGAACACGATAGAAAAAGAATTCATACTCAATGTTGATAACATAAATTAAAAGTATATACTTATACATGTACCGACCTATCCTACATTCTGTAAGTAATCATTTCCAATAGACATGCAATTACGATAACAGGAACATTTACGAAATGGTAGGAACTATAGGGAACATTTTTGATATACATATTCCTTTTCCTTATTGTCAAGCGTTATCGTAAATTTCTCAGAAAGGCCTTGTAACATTATAAAGAGTTGTACATATTTCAATAATTTTAGATGAAAAACTTAATAGTTATACCATACCACACCGAACAACCAAAGTAGGGCCAACAGATTTATATACGATGACAATTTGTATAAAGAAATAATCCAAATATAGTGTACAGAGTCGAGAATTCTCAATTCTTTTTGTTATATATAGGAAGACTCAAGCTTGTATAATCACTTAATGTATAGATCCAATCAAACCCTTTATGAACGGAAGTAATATAATTTCAAACAATTCGTATATACAAAAGTAAGGAAATTTAGGAACAGATTTGAATACATCTCGGAATATATCAAGTAGCCTGCCAAACTAATTGCAAACTCAAACTGAATGTTACCTCGCTAAACGCGAAAGGATTTCACACCCAATACTCTTAGTTTTTCGAAGGCATACGATGTTAAATTTAAAAGTAAAGTTACAGGAATAAAAGAATATAAACTATCAGTAATTCCAATATAATAGGAAAATTTAGGCTGTATTTTTCCATTCCAAAATGTCGAGACATGGGTCGGTAAAAGAATACCCGATTAAGCCTTTCGGTCAGACCCTTTAGTTTTACAGTCAAATCTCATATTGGACGTTGGAAACGTTTTTTTACAGAGATATAAATAGTATACAAATGAAAAATCTCTACCAGAGTGGGATAAACCTTTCTTCTACCCTGAATGCCTAGTCTTCTTGGAAGGGGTAGAACGGAACCCGAATACCTTTTGCATGGGTGATCGAAATTGCACTTCATATCTTCGCGTTACCGAAACCTTGTACAATGCACAAGACATCATTATCGTCTTGATCAACAAAGATAGGAAGATTTATGTTAATATTAAGAAAATAGCCGAAGTAATACTCATTCGTAGTTGGAGGGGTTCTACATCCTTCACCACTGCAATGAACCGCGTGCCTCCCAGGCCGAGAAGGGAGGAGGGGCCCAAAATCTCCCTGGTGGGTACCCTCTCAAAAAAAATCAGAGAGGCCCACCATTAGCTTTATGGACCAGTAAATAACTAGAAGAAAATTTTAAAGGTTGTTTATTCGAATGCTGAACATATATCTATAGGTCATATGACAAGTAGAAACCAACATTTAACTCGAACTAAAATGTAAAGATGAGATGTTGTAGGCCAATAAACAATATCACTAAAATCTGTTTCGACTCTGTAATTTAGCTTAGATACAGACACAACATAGTGCCAAAAATCCCAGTCACGCTTACCCTTTGAAATGCATTCTGATTTGTAAGAGGAGGAGCAAGAATGACATAAACCCCAATCACCCTTAGTATGTTTCATAGAGTATAAGCTTTGTTTTAATATTTAGACCGACTACCAACCCTTTTTATGAGCAACCCCAAAATAAGAAGTGTACAGTCAAACGTTTTCGTCAAATAGTCGTACAACCGAGAACCCGAGAATAACTTTCTTACCAGATGTCGAACCGGGTTAGTGATGACATTCAAGGTGTGCCCGAGTGACTCACGTATTGGAAATTAAGCATAGCAGTGGGCACATACAAAACCCTAACCTAATAAACTCCAGAGCCATAGTTATAGCAAAGCTCGCTGTATGCTAGAGAGAAATCCAACACTTAAGCCAATGAATATAGGAAGTAACTAAAATGAAAACACTACCTACGCGAATTCATGAATAGGAATTATAAATAACAATAAGTCGGGGCGACCTTGTAAAGTGTTTGGTTAAGGATTTCATCTTTAGAATTAGACGCTTACTGATAGGAGGAGTAATTCTGGGAGGCCCTCCTTTCCATAATCCTCCTCACGCCGAGAGTGGTCTAGAAGCACAAGGAAAGTGTAAGGTATTTTTTTCGGAACAGGTTTGTTCAGAATGACATCAGATAACTACGATTACCCTAAAACCCTGAACCCCATGATTTTTGAATGCGAAGAGTACAACCGAGAACGTGCCATGTGATATGAGAGACTTGGTGTGTTTGGATTGGATGAGGGTACATGATTGGCTCCCGTCCCTCATGCACCTCCATTAATGGCTAGTCATATATTAACTCCCGACTATCAAGCTCCTATCATTTTAACTTATTTCACGAAGACAAGGGTGAGCCTCCTCGAAACCCTATGTTTGAAAAATATCAACCTTTGATTACTTCTAGTCAGGTTATTACCAGTAGTTACATTGTGCCTAAACCTGGGAAGATTAACCAAATGTCTGCTTAGAGTTCTGCTATTAACTAGAACTTAGGTTGTGTGTGAAGAAAAGACTCTTTGTCTACAAGTAGTTATCAAGGAAGTCATCAAAGTCATATTTACCTAGGGAAATCCAAATAGTTAAATGAAACGATGAAACAATTAAAGTCTGACACCCTTACTATGTTTACAAAGTATTATTCATGGTTTTGGAGTCTAAAGTTGCGCATCTATGTTTTACAAATAATCTAGGGCCTAAGTCCTGGGTTCATGTATTTCCCTTCTTCCAAAGGATAACCTTTTATTCCCCTTGTAAAAGCTAGTAGGACTTAAGAAAAGGTTGAAAGGAAAACTTTGGATGTTGAGTTTGTTATATGCGGAAGGGGAAGGTGAATACTTTAGGTATCAAAGTTTCACAATAGGATTACATGGGTATTTCTCTAATTATGAGTATGTGTTATAGTTTTAAAATTTAAATGTACCTTAGAAGAATTTTTTTTTATGATGAAATTGAGGTCTATTACAATCATCATATTTTGTAACTTTTATATATGATTTCTCTAGGAAGGTTTGGATCTATATGTTAAAAACAAAGGCTGATGTATTTACTGTTTTCAAGCAGTTTAGAGATTTAGTGGAAATGAGCACTTGTAGATCCATTAAATGCTTAAGAACTGATAATGGTGGTGAATTTATGTCGATGGAATTTTAGAACTATTGCAAGGAGTTTGGGATTGATAGGAATAAAACCACTGCCTATATTTCTCAATAGGATGGAGTTTCTAAATGCATGAACATGAATCTTCTAGAGAGAGAAAGTAGTATGCTAAGTAACACCAACTTGCAGTAGGAACTGTGGGCAAAGGAAGTAACTACAACTTGTTATCTGGTGAATCGATCACCGTCAACAACAATAGAGTGCAAGATTCCTGAAGAGGTATGGAAAGGTCACCCTTGTAATTATTCTAATCTTAAGGTTTTTGGTTGTGAAGCCTATGCTCTAATTCTGAAACATCAACGTTCTAAATTAGATCCAAAATTAAAAAGGTTTATCTTTGTTGGATATGGTGATGGTATTAAGGGGTATAATTTGTGGGATCCTACTTCCCAGAAGATCACCATTAACAAAGATGTAATATTTGATGAATCATCTCTCATCAAATAAGATGTAGATGTTCAAATGAAACATGAAGAAGTACCTAAGTATCAATAGATTTAGTTTGAAACCAGTTAAAATACAAATGAAAGTGAACATGAACAAGTTTCTGAAGATGTTCATGAAGAGTTTCCTACAGAGGAAAACATGGGTGATGATAACAGTCAACAGAATGTGCTTGAGCCACAAACTTCACTAAGGAGGTCTATGTGGGTCAGAAATCCTCCAAGATGGTATGATGGTTTGTTTTCATCACTTTCTTTAAGTACTAATGATGATGAAACTTCATGCTATTAGGAAGCTGTGAAGGGTTCTAACAATGATAAATGGAAATAAGCAATGAAGGATGAAATGAAGACATTAGAAAGGAATGCCACATGGGACCTGGTAGAACTTCCAAGAGACAGAAAAATTATAGGTTGCAAGTGGGTCTATAAGCTGAAGAAGGGTGTTGATGATAAGGTGGAAAGGTACAAAGAAAGGCTGGTTGTGAAAGGATATTTCCAGAAAGAAGGTATTGACTTTCTTGAGATTTTTTCACCAGTTGTTAAGATTGTTTCAATTCTATGCGTGTTAGCATTGGTTGCATTAATTGATTTGGAGTTGGAGCAGCTAGATGTTAATAATTCTTTCTTACATGGAGATTTAGATGAGGAGATATACATGGAAAAACTTGAAGGGTTCATTCAGAATCACAACAATAAATTTGTTTGCAGGCTCAATAAATCATTGTATGGTCTAAGGCAGTCGCTCAGACAATGGTACAAGAAATTTAACTCTTTCACGGTGAGCCAGAATTATACAAGGAGTGAGTATGATCATTGTGTCTACTTTAAGAAATTTAATAATGGCATATTCATTATCTTAGTATTGTATGTTGACGATATTATTTTAGCAAGAAAAAGCATAACTGAGAACAACAGGTTAAAGGCTCAGATGGCTAGGATGTTCGATATGAAAGATCTAGGAGCACCAAGGAAGATTTTGGGCATGGAGATATTCAGAGACAGGAGGAATGGTAAGCTTTGGTTGTCACAATAGAAGTATGTTGAGAAGATACTTTTGAGGTTTGGTATGAACGATGTGAAATCGGTTTCAGTCCCTTTGGCTTCCCATTTTAAGATTTATTCAAGTTTATGTCCTAGTACAAAAGAAGAAAATGAATATATGTCTCAAATACCATATGCTAATGCAGTAGGAATTCTAATGTATGCGATGGTTAGTACAAGGCTAGACATTTAACATGAAATTGGGGTTGTCAACAGGTATATGCCAAATCTAGGTAAAGAGCACTGAGCAACAGTGAAATGGGTTCTTCGGTATTTGAGAGGCACAAGTAATTACTGTATCACTTATAACAATGGTTGTGAATTAGTCTGTGGATATGTTGATTCTGATTTCGCAGGTGATTTGGAAAAGAGAAGGTCAAATTCAGGGTATGTATTTACTCTTTCAGG
>SNQJ01S0102883.1:33609-46008 GCA_010110895.2 Picea sitchensis
TTAGGTACAAGTCCTGTACTTTCCTACTCCACTTTACAGACTTTGGGTCTGGGGGTAGGGAGCTCTAGTGCTTCTCTGCAAGGTCACATGGGGGGCACTCCTTTTCCTTTTAATGCTTTCCCTTATGGAGGAGGTCATATCCCTCCTTCATCTCCTTCACTCGGTGGCTCGCATCAGCAATCCGTCAGGCAACCTACACACAATAGTTTATTTGGAGTGGGGAGTCAAGGACCACCTTCGCATAGTATGCTAGTAGGTTCAACACCATTTTCTTTGAACAAAACATTTGGTAACAACACCTTCTTGTCAACCGCTTTCCTGACTGGGCGAAACCCCATTTTTGGACAATCTACTCCTATGCAGGGTACTATTCCTGCACAGGGGGAAAACCTAGTAGGACCTTGGAATTCAGGGCAGGGATCTGTTTCCTCATCCAGAATGTCAATCTAGGGTAATTCTTTCCACAATCAATGGAACCCTGAACAAGCTACTATGCCTATCCCCATGAGACCGGCATGGGGTAATCCTTCCCAAAGTCCTTCAAATATAATGCATGCCCAACAATCTATGCCCTATTTGGAAAATCAATTGATGATGTCTCCACATATGAAAAATCCTTACGCTAGCCAGGGCCATGGATTCTACCAGAATCCGGGCCAGCAGCCAAACTTTTCCTGGCAACCTGGTGCCAGTCAAAATCGAGGCCCCTTTTTCCCAGGTTATCAGCAATAACTTAAAATACTATTCTTGGTGACTTTACACTTGCCATATTTGACAAGGTTATTGAATGACTGGATTTGTCATGATCCACGTTGGCCTCCTATGCCAACGAAGTTTCCTTCAGACATCCCAAAGTTTGAAGCCAAGCCTAATGAAGATCCAGGAGATCATGTGACTACCTTCCATCCTTGGTGCTCATCTAACTCATTAAAATATGACTCCATACAGTTGTGATTGTTTCAATGTACTCTCATTAGGAGTGCCGTGAAATGGTACATTGAGCTCGATCGTTCAAGATACTCTTCTTTTGGCGAACTAGCAATGGATTTCCTGAACCATTTCCAGTTACTTGTGAGATATGATGCTGGCACAAAGCTACTCACCAGTTTCAAATAGACAATAGCAGACCATATCTCTTATCACATCCAAGAATGGAGACGTCGGAAGAGTTTAATCAAGGTACTAGTTCCACCAAAATTCCTTCTTGAGTGGTTCCTTAAGTCTTTGGTCCCGTAGTTATCCAAAGATGACGCGACGTTCGAATTTTTCTTCGAAGAAGATTCCATCATGAGGAATCAACAGTTTGAGCTCATGTATTCTTAGTCCGGTTTATTATACAACATCTTTCCAGATGCACGACGTTCAATACTGGATAAAACTAGACAGAGAGTTGGACCACATGCTAATGGTATTATTGGTTCAACACAAACAAAGCCCGTTGAGCAATTGACAAAGCAGTTGCAGTAGTTATCTATACAACACACAGTGCAGTCGACTAACCCAAAGGCCACCCAGTAGATTAAAGGGAAGAAAAAACAACGAAAGAAGGGTAAGGTGGATAAAAAACCCACTGATAATGCTGGCGGGGACAACATTGAAAAACAGAAGGTGAGTTATCCATGCAACTTGTGCGCAGAATACCACCCGACCCATCTATGTCCTTGACTTCTAGGGGCCCAAAAATTTGTCCTGCAGCAACATCAGGCAGTGTTGACTAATCTATTTCAACATGGGCAAAATCTAACTCAAGCCTCTGCAAGCACAGAAGGGGGTAGCCAAGAAACCTGCCTGCCTCCGAACAGCCCCGCATCTATGAATGTATATATGGTTAGGGGTGATGCTTTTATATCGACTAGAGTACACATGGCTATAGTAAACGAAGCACTTTTGAGAATGGTAAAGAAGCTGACCTCCCATCTCCTCCTCTACATATTGAGAAGATGTTGGGAGAAACAATGACACGCATTCCAAAAGGTGCATTTAAAAAATATTCTCATAACTCAAATGCAAGGGCCACCCAGAACTACTCTGTGGTGGAAGATTTATCACAAACCCCTTGTGCGATGTCTTCTTTGGAGGTCCTCCAAATCTACCCTACTCAGAGGAAATCCTTGTTAACCGCTTTGGGCTCTACTGAGACTTGTAATCTCGGTATCATCATGTTAAATACAACCAACTTAAAACATTGTATGCCTTACAACGTAGCATTTCAAATAGTAGTGGCTTATCCCATGAAAACTTTTACATGGAATATCTTCCGCACGGTGGTTTCGAGGGCGCCTCGACATGCATTATGTCATTGGCATGTTGGAAGGCCATTGTCTATCCCATTTTGTCTCCATCACCTAATCTCCTCACTGATTTCAACGGTCATTTGTTCCGACCACATGGCATCGTTCCTTCTTTCCCTGTGCAATTAGGAGGGAAGACCATGTGTGTCAAAGTAGAGGTAGTCAATGCTCCCCTCAACTATAACCTCTTGTTAGGATGGAGTTGGACTTATGCTATGCAATATTTTGTTGATATACTTTTCCAGGTCTTGTTGTTTCCACACGAGGGTTGGATAGTGACCATCGATCAATTGTCTTTCTCCAGACCTGACCCAGCTTTGTGGGCATCCATGGTCCCGATGATTGATAATCCTCAACCATGTGTCGTCAACATAGGAGTTGGATTGTGCCCATCCTTAATGGGTAACTTCGATTACCCACCTCCTCACGATGATATCAAATTTATATCCAATCACCATAAGGTTGAGATTTTTCAAGTTTCATTGTTTCGCATGACTTACTTCGAGGATCCATGGATAATTCCTTCCCCATCAACCATGATGGATGAGATAGGGCACCCAGGCATGTCCATGCCCTTGTCTACCACTAAAGTAGTGTAGTCTTTGGTCTAGCAGGCTTCAGCTAACACTGATCTGACTCCTACACAAGAGTTAGATCCACTTCTAGAGCCTATTTGGGATTAGGGTTCTCTCACTAACATTTATTCGTTAGACTTAGTCTTGCCTTCTAATGAAGCAGTAATCGAAGAAATGACCTATTCGGACAAACCTTGGGAAGATCTTCATCACAGATCATATTTTATCCTAGAGTTAAGCCGAATTGAAGCAGGAGAATTCACCGTGACCATGATGGGAGATCAGTCGTGTCCTATTAATCTCTTAGATACACATGATGGCAGATTGCTCCCTCGAAGAGGTTCAAATCTACACGGATCTTTTCAAAGAATTCTGCAACATTTTTGCCTGGTCTTATGAGGAAATGCCAGGTATCGATCCAAAAATAGTTGAACATGAAATCACAACATATCCTAATTCCAAGACTTTTCGATAGAAGCTTCATCCAGTTAATCCTAAGAAAGCAGCAGCCATCAAGATTGAGGTTGAGAAATTTCTAAAGTCGGGTTTTATCTATCCTATCCATTTGACTCAATGGGTGTCAAATCCTGTGTTGGTCAATAAAAAACAAGGCATGATTTGTGTATGTACCGACTTCCGTGATTTGAACAAGGCATGTCCAAAAGATAATTTTTCAACACCATTCATCGACTAGATCATTAATGAATGTGCTATTTGTGAAGATTTTTCTTTCATGGATGGTTTTTCGAGATATAATCAAATCCAAATCAAACCTAAAGACCAACACAAAACGACATTCATTTGTCCTTGGGGTACATTCATATATCATAAGATGCCTTTTGGTCTTAAAAATGTCGGAGCCACATTCCAACGGGCCGTGTCTTTTCCTTTTCATGATCTCAAGCATATAGTTGAGGCCAATCTAGATGATTGTGCATCATGATCTTGCAAGAGATCGGATCATCCCACACACCTTAGACTTATCTTCGAACGTTGTCGCTACTTTAGGATTCGCTTGAATCCAAACAAGTGCATCTTTTGCGTAACGTCAAGACATTTTTTAGGTTTCATCATATCAACAATAGGGATCATGGTCAATCTTCTCAAGGTGGAGGCAATAATCCAGTTGCGCCCCCCACGCACAATCCTTCAACTTCAGAGTCTACAAGGCAAGGCAAACTTTTTATGATGCTTCATCACCAACTATGCCAAAATTACCAAGGGCTTTATGTGCTTATTGAAGAAAGATGTTCCTTTTTACTAGGACAATGCCGCTCAATTCTCTTTCAACGCATTAAAACATGCCCTCACAACTGGCCCTCTGCTACAACCACCTAACTATAACAAAGATTTCGTATTATATCTGGCTGTCGCAGAGTCAACCATTGACGTGGTTTTAGTTCAGGAAGATGATTTGTTCTCAGAATACGTGATCTATTACCTAATTCAAGGCCTCGTAGGACCGAAGCTCAATTATTCTCATATCAAAAAACTGGCATTGGCAGCAGTTCATGTTGTTCAATGGTTCTGTCATTATGTTATGTTTCGCAAGACCACCGTCATTGTTGTCGTGAATCCATTCCAGTACATGTTGACACAACGGGTTATAGGCAAAAAAATTAGTAGATGGATAGTCATCCTCTAGGAGTTTGACTTAGACTTCGTTTCAGCAAATTTTAAAAAGTCATTGGTCTTCACATAGCTTATTTCGGAACTTCTAGTTGAGTCAGGTGACGTTGTGCCTGAAGAATCGCCTATCCAAGGAGATATGTTTTTGATCACATCTTAAGATCACATCATATGTTTTTGATCACATCTGAATAATCGCCTATCAATCTCTAGAATTTGAAGTGCCCCACTTCTGCTTCTCGTGATGAGCGTCGATGTATACTCCATCAGGCTAAGAATTATCTCATACTCGATGATACGTTGTATCGGAGAGGTGTAGACTGCATCTTATGTTGATGTCTCACTCATGAGGAGGCAGTTGTCATGCTTAATGATTTCCATGCCAAATATTGTGGCGGTCACTTGTCTGGGTTGGCAACAACCCAAAAAATTCTACGAGAAGGTTACTTCTGGCCGACACTTATCAAATATTATATAGAATCGATCAAGAAGTGCCATCTGTGCCAAATATTCTCTTGGAAGATGAGGACACATCCCGCTCCCATGTTTCCTATCACCACAGTTGGTCCCTTCAACAAGTGGGGGATTTATTACACTACTTGCAACCCCCCTTTAGCAAGGGGGCACCGCTATATTATCGTAGTTGTAGACTACTTCACTAAGTGGGTGAAAGTTATGCCAATGTTTAAATATGATGGAGAGACTGCAACTCTCTTCTTATTCAACTAGATCATATCAAGGTTCGATGTCCCAAGAGAGATTGTTACTAACCATGGAAGTCACTTTCATAACCAAATGATGATTGAATTAACATCAAAGCTTGGGTTACGGCAAGAGCATTCATCACCCTACTACCCCCAAGCCAATGGGTAGTTGGAAGCTATAAACAAAACTCTTAAGACAATTTTACAGCGAGCTATCAACTCAGCCAAGTCAAATTGGCATTTGATGTTATACTTAGCATTATGGGCTTACCAAACATCTATTAAGACTGCAACCATTTTCTCACCTTTTCAACTCATTTACAGGCTGGAGGCAGTCTTGTCGATCGAATGTCAGATCCCATCTCTTAAATTGGCAGTACAATTATTACCTGACACTTCTCCACTTGAAGAATGGTTAGTACACCTTGAGTATATCAATGAGAAGTGTCGTGATGCGGCCTTGGCCAACGAGGCTCACAAACATAAGGTCAAGTGTCAGTATGATAGGTCCGTTCGTCCTCATATTTTCTCTGAAGGTGACCTTGTCTTTTTCTATGACCAAGATAAGGACCCCTGGGAGCAGGAAAATTCAAACCCATGTGGTTCAGACCCTTCATCATAAAAGAGGTATTAAAGAAGGGTGCTTATTGTCTGGTGGATTTTGAAGGGAATTCTTTGGTGGAGTCTAGAAATGGGCTCTACCTCAAGAAGTATTACTCATAGGCAGGTCACTGTGGGTAACGTTTTGTAACATACGTATAGTATTTGTACTATTACCTTTTAGTTTCTTTTAAATATTATGGACATGTCATTAATGTTATCTTTCATCAATATGGAATATGTCAAGTGATTCCGAAGTGTTCATTGGGTATGCAGACGGTGCTAGTCGGCACACTCAGAGGCTTTCCTCCGCAGCTTGGGTAATCTTTACACCTCAAGGCCATTTGTTATCTTCTGGAGGTATATGCTTAGGTGAAACCATGAATAATTTCGTCGAGTATAGTGTAGTTATTGAGTTGCTTCGTGATGCCTTGTCATTGTGTATCTCTCATCTCCAGGTCGATCTCGATGCTCAACCGGTTGTGTCATAGTTAAACAGAGTATACCAGGTTCATGATCCAACCTTACACCGACGATTCCTTAGGGTATGTCTCTTAGAACTAAAGTTTGATTATATTACATATTTTCATGTTCCTAGGAGATTAAACCAAATTATAGATACTCTAGCTAATCAAATTTTAGATTGGCATCTTGCACACATATGAAAGAACATTGACATAAACATGTAAATACATTTTTGCACACGTGATCCATAAGACACAAAAGATAAAAAAAAACCATATATAACATCATAAAGTAACCAGAGTACATAGATGGATGAAAATGCCTCAAAAATAGGACCAATAATGACTCACAGGGCTTAGGCCCTCAAAATATATATACAAGTAGTTCTCGTGGCACGTAAAAAGTGACACAGATGCAGACCCTATCGGCCCTCGGGTCGACAGTCTACTATAGGATCGCTCTACTTTCTTCCCTTGAGTTGGATCGACTCTTTGATTCCTCTTCAAGGAATCCAACACACACAAAATGATGCTTCTCCATAGGTCCTTACGAATTGAGCTCACGCGATTGAACATGAAGTCTCAATTCTAGCCTTCTTTTGACCAAATTATGTGGTCATGTTTCTCACGATTTTCGAAACCTCAAATTTCGCGACTTCGCAACTTCTCCTCCCAAATCCTCAACTCTTCACCTTCCAAGACCTGAACTTCCAATGTGCCTAAACACTTGTCACAACTTGCCACTCACAAGTTTGTGAGTCGAAAATCCCAACTCTTGCTTCCAAATCTCGCGATACCTAAAATGTCGATATGGGCATGCTCCTTCTCTTGTTAGCACCCTCCGCACGTGACCACCAGCTAGGCCTAACCCTAGCACTTTTCGCTTCTCACCACTTCATGAGTTTTGATGTCGAACTCCTGGCTCTTGTCTCACAAATCCCTGAAACACGAGAGGTCAATGGGGTATTGACTTCTTTCAATAAAAAACATGCATCCACCCTTATATTCCACGTGCCCACCTCGAACTTCGCAATTTCACTAATCCAAATGTCGAAGCTTCGGTCCTTCCACCCACGAATTCTTGAAATGAACTTTCAGGGGTAGAACCAACAGTCCACATTGATCTTGATCAACGACTCTGGTTTCCCTTGGGCTTATGTTTTAGAATAGAGGCCACTGTAATATCCTTGCTCCTCTGTCAGATCTAACGGCTAGCAAGACTTCGCGGATTCTCCATGGAGAATTCCAATCATCTACTTCTCCCTTCAAGAACTTCTACACTCAAACAAAATGTTTTACCATGGAACTTAACCACCTGTAACACAAACGTTCGACTCCTTCTTTCAACGTTTCAAGGCACCAACCTCTTGCGCTTTTCTTCAACAACTATGAAGAGTCTATCCCTCCTGAGCTTTCTCCAACTCTGAGTATTAAAGAAGAGTCTCACACACACTCCTTACGGTGAATCCTTCAAATACTTCAAAGAATTGAACTCCTTCGACTCTGCGCACTCCCTGCAGCAGTAGTCCCTCAACAATTTCTCTGGTTCACAAAATCTGAGACATTACTTGGCCTACGCACTACTTGCATGGATCCTGTTCTCAACTTGCACTTCTGTGAGAATGAGAACAATGTTAACCCTCCTAAGATTTTAGAGATAAAACTTTGAACTCTTTGTCAACACACTCCTTGCGGACAATTCAACTGCACTCCTTGCAGAAACTCTTGCTTAGATAGAGAAACAATTGAAACTCATTCCTTACTCTCTCTCAGACTTCAAACACAAAGCATGAAATCATATACACAGCATATAAAGAAAATGTATAACAGAAAGTAAACATACATGAGAATAACATTCAATGTGCATACACAAAGAAGAAATATGACACCATGAATTTGAATCAAAGCCATTTCTATTAATTCAAATCTCTATACATGGGTGTTTTCAAATATATCTTTCTATGCTCTATGCTCATAATAATCTTACAACTATACAATGAGAGTGTCTATATCCCGTTTCCCTCTTACGCTCTAAAATTGTCTAATCTATAATTAAATTCTATCTACCTACATTCATTACATGTAAAGGCTCCTATCTACTATGGACCTTTTAAAATAATAAAAGCATGCCTCCACTTAATGACTTCATTAATATTTCAAAACATTTTCAAAAAATGTGCTCAGTGATTTTCCAGTTGTCTCTTATCTCCACATTGGCTCACTGCTAGCTATGTTTGCACGCCCTTGGGATGCTCCTGCATCATACTCCCTCGCTTGACAATTTTCATGGGCTCCTATCCATGATCTCACACATAGTCTATCCATGCTTCTGGATTTCTTCTTCATTCTCCCAGCTGGCATCTTCAATTGGATGGCCCTTCCACTTGACCAAGTATTCAAAATATTTCTTTCTTCTGGTCTTCTTACTAACTCTTTTGTCTAATATGTGCTCCATCTGCGGTTTTTTTGCAACTGGCATTTGTCTTGTCCACTGAATCTCTGGATGTTCACTTCCTTCTTCTGCTTCCTCATCTTTATAAGGGTACAAATCTGAGACACTGAATATCAGAGAAATTTTGATCCCATCGAGTAATTCAATCTCATATGAATTCACCCCAAATTTCTTCAAGACCTTACATGGTCCAATTTTCTTCATATTTAGTTTATTATATGTTCCACTCGGGAACCTTTCCTTTCTCAAATGTGCAAGGATCAAATCACCAACTTCGAACTGAAGTTGTCTGCTATGTTGATCTTCTCTCTTCTTATATTCTTGGTTCAAACTTTGCAATCGTTCCTTCACCTGATTGTGAGGTTCCTTCATCGCCTCTGCAAAATCTTCTGCACTAGCGCTCCTAGTCACAGTCTGTTCTGAATCCCTCAGCTCAGAAACTCCTCTCGGTTACATGTCATAGACAATCTGAAATAGACTCTATCCCGTGATTCTATTAAGTGAGTCGTTATAAGCAAACTCCACCTATGGTAATATGTTGTCCCACTGGCTGTGGTGTTTTGTCACCAAACTCCTCAGCAGGTCTCCCAAACTCCTGTTCACAACTTTTGTTTGTCCATCCGTTTGAGGATGATAAGTTGAACTAAACGACAAGATTGTTCCCATATTCTTCCATAAGGTTCTCCAGAAGTGTCCTATGAACTTAGTGTCTCGATCCGAAACTATGCTCCATGGTAAGCTGTGAAGTCGAATGACTTCTTTGAAAAATAGGTTCGCAATGTGAGTTGTGTCACTGGTTTTCTGACATGGAATGAAATGTGGCATTTTGGAAAATATATCCACCACCAAAAAGATTGAGTCAAACCTTCTTTGTGTTCTTGGCAACCCCAATATGAATTCCATGCTGACTGCATCCCACGGCCTCTCAGGTATGGGTAATGGTTGATAAAAACCTGCATTCTGCCTCTTTCCTTTTGAATGTTGACAAATTCTACATCTTTCCATGAATCTTTTGACGTCTTCTCACATTTCTGGACAAAATTATGACTCATTCAAATTTGTGAATGTCTTGTCATGACGGAAATTTCCAGCCAATCCTCCACTATGTTTCTCCTTCAACAAATTCTCCCTCATGGAGCATTTTGGAATACAAAGCTAATTAACTTTAAATAGTAATCCTTTATGGATTATGTATTCTTCCCATTGGATTCTATCCTTGAGAATTGGGTTCTCAGCTACTTCATACGCCTCTTTAAAATCTAGATCATCTCTGTATATGTCCCTGAGATCATCAAAACCCAATGTTTTGACTTTGAACTCTTGCAATAGAAAACACTTCATGCTCAAAGCATCAACAACTTTGTTAGTAGTTCCAGAAATATGTTTAATCACAAAAGTTAAATTTTTCATATATTCAACCCATTTAACATGTCTTTGATTCAAATTCTCCTGTTGAGTCACAAATTTCAATGCATGATTATCACTATACAAGGCAAACTCCTTCAAGATTAAGTAATGTCTCCATTTTTTCAATGCATGTATAATAGAATAGAATTCCTTATCATACGTGGAGTATTTTATCTTGGATTCATTCAACTTCTCGCGGAAATATGCTATCAACCTATCTTCTTGACTCAAGACTACCCCTATTGCAAATCCACTTGCATCACATTTTACTTGAAATGTCTTATGGAAATCAGGCAACACCAGAATTGGTTGTTCCATGATTTTCCTTTTCAGCAAATTGAAGCTTTTATCAGCCTCTTCCATCCAGTGAAAATACTTATGTCTCTTCTTCACTATGTCCATCATCGGTGCACTAATTCCACTGAAATTCCTAATGAATTTTCAGTAGAAACTAGCCAATCTGTGAAAACTTCTCACCTCAAATATACTCTTCGGTGATGGCCAATTCTTAATTACCTCCACCTTATCTAGATCCATCCTCAACTTATCTGCATAAATAACAAAATCCAAATAAATGAGCTATGTCTTCATGAATGAGGATTTCTTCATATTTATCAGTAGCTTCTCTTCCTATAACCTCTTCATCACTGTAGCCAAATGTTTCAGATGCTCTGCCTCTATTTTACTGAAGATTAGTATGTCATCAAGATACATAATGACAAATTTTCCGATGAAATCCTTCAGGACTTCATTCATCAATCTCATGAAAGTACTCGACGCACTTGTTAAGAAAAATGACATAAAAATCCATTCATACAATCCTTCATTAGTCTTGAAGGTTGTTTTCCATTCATCACCTTCTCTCATACAAATCTGGTGATATCCACTTTTCAAATCAATCTTTGAAAAAAATTTGGCCCCACTCAAGAAATCCATTAGATCATCCATCCTTGGCAATGGAAATCTATACCTGATGGTTGTCTTGTTGATCGCTCTTGAGTTAGTACACATCCTCCAGCCTCCGTCTTTCTTTGGACTAAGTACTGTCGGAACAACAGACAGACTCAAGCTTTCTCTAACCAAACCTTTGTCCATCAAATCCTGGACTTGTCTTTTGACCTCTTCATTCTTTTGCAGTGTCAATCTGTATGCTGCTTTGTTTGGCAAACTGGCTCCAGGTATGAGGTCAATTTGATGACTTATACTTTTGATCGGTGGCTCTGAACGAGATAGTTTTTCCACTACTATGTCAGTGAACTCTTCCAGCAGTTCCTGAACCTCTTCTGGTAACTCATCTACCCTTGTACTGGTTAAAACAATCTTTGGCTTTCTGACCACAATGAATTGCAGTTCCTCCTTCTTCTTAACCCTTAAGAAGTTCCTTCCCACTCATGAGAAGTATAGTGCTGCTCTCCTCTAGTTTCATTTCTTTATCGTTGATCGACAACAACATGTGAGTTCTCCCATTCTCCTCTAGGGTGTATGTGTTCATTATCCCCTCATGAATCACATTCCTGTCATATTGCCATAGTGTACCCAAAAATAGATGACAAACATCCATAGTAATAACATCACAGAGTATTTCATCTTTATACATCCTATTTTAAACTCAACTAAACATTGCTTAGTGACATTTACCTGATGTCCTTTTTGCAACCACGAAACTCTATATGGGCTCGGATGTTCAATCATCTCCAGCTCCAGTTTTTATACCATCTCTGTAGAAATGAGATTATCTGTTCTACCACTATCCACAATGACTTTGCATACCCTGTCCTTGGTTTTGCAAGCAGTCCGAAAAAGTCTGTTTCTTTGGACTGAACTCTCCACCTCCCTCTCTGGTGTCAAAAGAGCTTTTCACATCATCAATGATCTTCCGCCTTCAACATCCTCTACCTCAACATTTTTCCTTTGTGCTTCGGCAATGCGAGTCTCTCCTTCCTCTTTCTTCTTGTCTGGACATTCATAAGACTTGTGTCCGAACATTTTTCACATGAAGCATTTTATCACTCCACCTCTTCCTCTTCCCCTACCTCTACTACGAGGAAAAATGTTGTTATCATCATACTCTCCTCTCTGATCAGCATATTGCCTTCTCTGTCCAGCATATTTCCCTTTCTGTGAGCTTCCACCTCTCTGTTGACGGGCGAAAATGACCGTCCGTCAATTAAGAGAGTGGAACCGGTCCGGGGTTGTCTAATAACCCAAGCCGTTTGGAATGGACCACTCTGACGGGTTTAACGGCTCCGTTGGCCGCCCTAAGGTCTCCTAAAGAAG
>SNQJ01S0102884.1:26241-39663 GCA_010110895.2 Picea sitchensis
TGAAGATTGGTTACAACTGCAACAAGAAGACTGAACAACATATACATCCTAGACATGAATAAGAGAGATAAGACAGAAGCCACACAAAAGGATTCCAAAGAAGAAAAAGTCCCAAAGACCAAAAATAAGGATGAAGTATTATTGAGTGCCACATGTTCAGGGGGAGCAGCCCCAAAGAAGAGAGATACCTTTTGCCATTAAACTCAGGGGGAGAAGCCCTACCCTTTTCCATTGATATCAAAGGGGGAGAGAAATTGGGATCATGATGATAGGGGGAGAATGAGTGTTGCCATAAATGACAAAGGGGGATATTATTGGAAGATTGGTTGTTGTCATTGATGTCAACCCTAGTCATTGGTTTTGGACCGCAAGATTGATGAAGCTATTTGGACATGAAGGACAATGCACATGCAGAAACAACACCCATGGATGGATAGTATACATGATTTTGTTTTCGGTCTTATGTTTCATGTCACGTGGATCCTTATGGATGAGGAGAAATGAATTTTTGAAGATGACAAAGTGAATTGAAGAAGGAAGTACAAGTCGGCCCTGAAGATAATTAAAGAAAATAATTACAAAATAATAAAGTGTCAGATCGGCCCTAATGTTAAAAGGAAGTGACATAAAGGGTATAAATACACATCACTATACATTCATTTTACATACACAAGTCTAATTTCAGAGGAAATCTAAAGTAAAGAAGGTCAGATTTCAAGGGAGGATGAAGTCTTTTGGTGATGTGTTCTAAGGTATGTTATTTATAGGTCATCCTACCATTTTCACTATAACTTTTTTCTATAACGATTCATATGGTGAAATTGATATGGTATTTAGAAGAAATATCTAGGTACCCGTGGTAAAAAATTAATCTCTTTATTCACTATGATTTTGGAGATACACTCTATGGAAGATAGGGTTTTTGACTAGTCCTGAAGCTGTTCAATAAACATGTGTTCTGGGTAAAACAATCATAAATTATTCATAGAGAATCCAAATGAAGTGAGACCAATTTCATTGGAAATAGTACGGGCTTTTTTTTCTTGTGTTCATGTTTCAGAATCTGATGTTAAATATTGAGTGTGGGGAATTTTGTACAACTTCGCTCTCCTAAATAAACCAAAATTGAATAAGGTCTACAATTCTCTCTATAACTTCTTTTTGGGGAGGATTCAAGGAGTGAAACTTGGAGGTGTTTAAGAGAATACATTAAGTAATATTATCTATAGGATAAATGTATTCCAAGAATTGAAGAATTGTAGAATTTGAAGAAGTCTCAGGAAGCATTATCATGTTCTATGTAATGGTTGGTTGATGATGACGATTTAATGTAAAGTTTTATTGTCTCTCATATATTCTTGGGTGGAAGAGAGGGGAAATTATGGAGAGTTCAACCCTCTCTTGATATTGGAGGATTGTATCTTCCTTTTGGAGGTTTATCCCTCCCTTTATATTTGAAAGATTTAGCTACCTTTGGAAGTCATTACTTCCCTTGAACAATAACTATTGATTATTTATCATATATTGTGCATGGTGTATTGTGGTGTATTGGTGTAACTCTTATACTATTATTCACTGCTCATTGGATATAATTGAATGGTTTAAGTATAAGTTGAAAAGTTTTTTAAATTGTACTTGATACTTATCCACACCCCTCTCAGTATCAATAGTTAAGATTGCCTAGCTTAATCATCATGCATGATTTTAGGATCTAAAGAAAATTTCTCCATGAGGTGGCATCCCCCATTGTACTATAAATATGTACCATTGATGTGAATACAATTGAAGTTGGCTAGTTATCCTTTTCCATTATATTGTTGTTCTTGTGCATATTTTTATCAATTGGTATCAGATCCATGGTGAAGAAATGGTGATAATATCATAGCTCTTATAGTCCTAAGGGTATAATAACACCATGATAGTTTTCCATGCAATATGATCATCGAAACCTCTAATATTTCCTGTTGCAAGTTTTAGATCGATTAGATCTATTGCAAACATGGCCCATGCACAAAGGCATGAAGAAACTAAACCTCCCATTAAACAACCATTTTGAAGGGAAATTCACCCATAGAGATCGAGCATGAAGTAAAAGGAAGAGAATATATACACTCTTTTGAAAGCATATGCCAAAGACAAGGTTATATATCTATGAATTTTTTATGGATTTAAGGTGAAAATGTATTTTTCAATAATATTGATTTGTGGCTTTTCATATTGAGTTCTTCTCCAATAGATCTGCACAGTCCATGACAATTTTATATATTTAAAAAAAATTGAAATGAAGATGGTAAATTCTTGTAAAGAATTGGTACTCATGCCTTTGAATAAAGATCTATTCAAGAGAATGTGGGTAGTCGATTATCAGATCTGAAGGATTGGATATATCCTACCAAATTAAATATCTTCTCAATCTTAACAAGTTATTTTCTAGATCGAGTCTTGATATCGTCCACAATGAAGCTTACTCAAATCTGTATAATTCCTTTGACCTATTGAGTTTCTAGTTCTAATTTTCCCTACAAGTATAGATCAAAAGACAATGGTCTATAAATGGTAGCTAGTGTTGAAAGATGCGTGATCTCCTCCAAAATCATGTTTGGTTCTCTGAGAAATAAAAGTTATGTATTGCAATTTATGGCCTCGTTTTGAAAATATTTCCTGGGTAACTCTTGGATTTGGATCAGAGCTGATTACACCATCAAAGAAATCTGATCACACCATCAAAGCAATCTGATCTGCTCAATTTTCAAAGAAATCACTACCATTATCAAGAACTGGTATTATGTTTCCTAAGATGAATGATCTGAATGTTCCATAGATCGAAAGTCATTGGTTCTCTGGCTTAACAACAAGCCTAAATGTTCATCATTTGGATATGGAGCAATGGAAGAATTAGGGATTTTTGTGCTAACTGAGTGATTGGTAGCACGTAGGAGAAATCAACAAATTGATAAGCCTTCTCAAATATCTTTGATCATTACCTCTATCTCGTACTAAGAGAAACTCAAACGCACCATTGACTGATCCCACACTCACTGTGCCATATAGTGTGAAGGCCAACTGCAAGTTGAACACTGTACAAATTGATCTACTCCTTCTAAATTTGATGCCCAACAATGAACTACTGAGTATATAGGTTCATTGGTTAAAACTCAAATCATTGTAAACATCAAATTTTGGGTGCATTTTCGGTGGTATCCGACACCCTCATATTGCTAGAGACAAATTCAAATGAGTGTGACAAATTCAATTGAATGATAAGTTCAAGCGAGAACGTTCAAACATAGTGAAATCTAGAATTATTAGAGTTACTGAACACTCTAATAAACATTGTTGAAGACAACACAGTGATATTGAACAAAGAAACTCTTCAATCAATGCTAAGTTGTTTGCAAGTGATGAAAGCTAAATTTAGACTTCTTCAAGTGTTGAACACGCCACCCACACTAAGAGTGGGGGGGGTGAATTAGTGTGTGGACTTTTCTAACTTTTCTTCTTACAAGTTAGCAGTTAAAACATAATTGAACAGATTAAGACCAATTAAATCATAATCACAATGGACAAGAGATACCAGATGTTTGTATAAGATTTTGTATAATGTATATGTATATATGTGAATATAGTAATAAATATTTTCGGAGCACCAACTATTTTGTTTCAACACCAACTGAAGTAAGGAGCACCAACTCCTAGGAGAGCACCAACTCTCAAGAGAGCACCAACTCTCAAGAGAGCACCAATTCTCAAGAAAGACCCAGCTTGCCACAAGACCCAACTTGCTGATAGAACACAGTCTATCCAACTAGAGTTCATATAGTAGTTCAACCAACTCTAGTAGCAATGATCCATTATTGAATCAAATATTTTCCATGATCAGAGGTATACCATAAACACTCATCATCACACTTAATATTCTATCTGAAATTCATGCCTTCTTCACTTATTCTTCCCTCTGATATTCGCATGGACCTCAGATCCGCATCCCTTTCATTTTTCTCCACATGCCACTCTTTCTTAGCGAGCCTATATTTTCCAAAAGCCCATCTTCTTTCCCCCAAGCACACTCTCCTGTTGACCAATCATGTTTGTATTTATAGTTTCTTATGCTAAAAAATTGTTTAAGTTATAGGGCCGACTTGTGCAACAAGTTATCACTAACTTGTTCATTTACAAAAACTTTTGGGACCACCAGAGATCATCATTCCGAGTCTTCAAATTTACACCTGGCATCTCCTTTACTTTTATAAATTGATAAAAAATATGGATCGATTTCCTTCATCTATTTGATTAGAGAAATCGACGCTTCCTTCAAACCATGTTCATATGATCATTGGCATACAACCACATGCTTATCAATTTAAGTGATGCATTACATTATGCCTTTTAACTCTCTTTACCATATGACCAATGGCGTTATTCAAACGTTAGGCGAGACGAGTGATTGAGTGATTATCAATTCAATGGTCATGATTCAATATCCTAATGAGATGGACGATTGTCGGGACTTCGGGACTTCACCCTTTCAAATCTCCCGAAGTAGATTTTGCCGAACAGATCGGACGATTCTCATTTATATCACGGAACCAGATCAATGATCATATTCAATCCTTACATTTCTATATGATCAATGGTTGAGTGTACACCTGAAGTGTTCTTCATATCAGACAACCCATGTCCACTTCGGGACTTCGGCATTCGTGACTTCGTAGGTTTCGAATAAACATTGCTCCATTTTCCTCTAGAGTGATCACCCGCTGAGTAAGTCATAAGTGGTGGAGACCGCTTGCTGTCGATTAATACTTCCACTTACACTATCCTTCCACTGTAGTAGATCGACGATCGATAATTCTTCAAAAAGTGATATTGAAATTGAACATCTCGTGTCCACTTCGAGACTTCGGGACTTTGGGCAAGTGCTGGTGGTAAAAATATCGAAGTAAAACTCCTGGAGTGACGTAACTTACTTATGCCACTTGATGACGTTTCATGAGCCGAGTGGCTGCCACGTGTCACTTGGATTCATGATTTTCACATACCTAAAATGTTGATTCATCTTGACACTTGTCATTGTCTGATTGCGCCATGTGTCCTTGCTGATGTGTATCTCCTCACGTGGTACATGTTCTTCTCCTGGATCTAACGTTTGTCCTAAATCCTGAAATGTATCTCAGATCGATGGTTGAGAGTGAAAATCCCGAAGTAAATCTCACAGAGTGATGTAACTTGCTTACGTCACTTGTTGACATGGCATGAACCAATTTCCTCTTGACACTTGTCATCATCTGAGTATGCCAATTTTACTTGTTGACGTGGTCTTCTGACGTGGTTTGCCACATGTCCTTGTAGACATGGTATGCTGATGTGGTCTGCCACATGTCCTTGTAGATGTGGTCTACTGACATGGTTCTCCCTGATCTAATGGTCATCGCATTTTATCCATATCTAATGGTCCTTATTCATTTTAGATTTTGGGACTTCAGGTAATTCAAATTTTCAAGTCGCCAATTCTTCTGAAGTGAGATTCCTCAAAAAGTAACCTCCTCGCAACTTTAGACCTGAACTAAATGTTTTTCATCGATTATTTTCTTAGATCGATGGCTCGATCTATGTACGATGTTTCTTTTCTAGCTCATCCCGTCCTTCCACTTAGAATGATCCAATGGTTGTTAGGTATTCAGGTAGTCAAATTCTCAACCCTTTTTGTCTCGCTTATCCTATCCTTCCTTTTAGTTCGATCAAACGGCTAACAAAAATTTGGGTGATCGAGATCTCAGATATCAACCCTTTCTTATCCTTTCTTTCCACTTAAGTTGATATAATGACTGACGGGTATTCGGATAATCAAATTCTCATATTTTTTGAGCTTATCCTATCCTTCCACTAAGAAGTGATCCAACGGTTGATGGGTATTCAGATAATCGAATTATCAACTGTTTTTCCTCGCTTATCCTATCCTTCCACTTACATTTATCCAACGGTCGTGAAGACACTTGAATCAGATCAACGATCAAGGATGATTGTGTAACCACAACTTGCGAGTGATTTAACTCGTCACCAAAACTCCGTAATTTGAAGTTGTGCGTTGTTGGTGAGTCAACCACAATCGTCGATCTTCGAGGCTATAAGATCTAACGGTCCTGACTAATTGCAGGATTGGAAATAACATGATATTTAATTCTCCTTTCGATCTCCGCAATCTATCCCTGTTGTTGATCTGGCAATTGTGCATGAGATGGTCACGACTTAATCCGACTTAATTTGATCATTTGTTAGATCAACCACAATCGTCAATATTCGAATCTATAAGATCAGATGGTCCTGACTAATTGCGGGATTGGAAATAGTGAGTCATTTAATTATCCTTTCTCTCTCTACAATTCATCCATGCCATTGATCTTTCTTGCAGATCCGATGGTCACGATCCTCCAACGGTGCTCAAGACCACTGTCACTCATATGACCAACGCTCGTAATATGAGATGATCAACATGGTCAATTTCTTGATCGGACGGTTGCTGAGGATTCTCACCTTGAGCTTACGATTTTCCTTCCGAGCTTTGATCTTTGCATATTTTTCTCTCCTCCTCCTGAGATTACGCTTTTGATTTCGAGCTTTGATCTCGGCATATTGTTCGCTCCTCCTCCAGAGCTTACTCTTTCAATCTCTGCATACTGTTTGACATTTTCTGCTAACTGATATATTGTTTGCATCAATGGAAATATCATCTATGGTAAATCACAATGATAATTTATCATAACAACAAATAATCACATCGACTGTTGACATCAATGAAAATATGTCCAACAATATCCCCCTTTGTCACTGAGGGCAACCCACTAAATTCATATACAAAACTTTCTCTGTGATGATGATTTCTTCTTATGAAGTTTCTCTCCCCCTTTAACATCAATGACAACGGGTTTTTCCTCCTTTGGTAAAGCTCTGTATGTTACTGATCAGAATATGAACTTGGGTACCTCTTCTTACAATCATCCTTTTCTTGTCATAACTGAATGAATCCCCTTGTGACTCTTCTCTCTCTTCTTCTAACTATTCTCCCTCTTTGTTTCTAAAAGGGTATCTCTTTCTGACAAGTCCTCTCTTATTTTTATCTCTACATGATGTCATGTACATCATTTTGTAGATCAAAATGATGCTTCTGTGTATTTTGTTGTCCTACTGAAACACTGTGCAATCATATCTCATATTATTCAAACAACCCTTGGATTTTCCCATTGATTCTCATTGATCTCTAACCAGATGTATCCATATTTATCCAAGATGTTTCTTTACTGTACATTGCTCTAAAGTCATCTGAGAAAGTTTATACTATGCTTGTCACATGATTGACATTCTTTTTGCAACAATCAACTTCACTCATGTTCACTTGTTCAGTCTTTGCTATCCACATCTGTGAGTGTCCTGATTTCTTGAAATTTGTTCTCTAATATTCTATTACTGCAACTTCATTTTTCTTCCATGTTTCATTTACTCTTTTTGTCATATTGTATGAAGAATTTCTCATTAACTATTTTCTTGAGTTCCAATAGTTATGGGCTTTGTGGACAAATCCACCACAACTGTAGCATCTCATAGTGTAATAATGTGTAGCAATATGTCCAACATGATTGCAGTTCCAACATCTTATACTGTTGTTGAACCTACCAAATTGTTTTCTTCCATGATGCCTACAATCCAAGGCTTTATGATCATATTCATTACAAGATAAACAATAACCGTTAAAAACACTCTCATACCTTCTTTGATTCATCCATGAAGGTGTCTCTCTTCTAAACTTGCTTTGAGGTGTATGAGTAGCTTCTATATGTCTTCCTTGATCTGATCTTCTAATTTTTGTAGTGTTGCTTTTATTTCTTGAACGTGAAGAACCTGAGTCATACTTTCTTTCACTTTTTACAAGTGAAGGAGTTGTGTCAGACCTATCTTCATCCTTTACAAATGAAGGACCTATGTCAAACCTGTTTTCATCCTTTACAAATGAAGGACATGTGTCAAACCTGTTTTCACCTTTTACAAATGAAGGACTTGCATCAGATTTCTTAGGAGTAATGATTTCTTCCTTGTTGTATCCAAGATCGGATTTGTCATTTGGTGATCTCTGACTATCCAAAATCTCATAAAGGGTCATGGAGCTATTCAAGAACTTGATTTGGGTGTTTGAATTCTCAACCTTCTTTCTAAGATTCACAACTTCTGCTTCCAGCTCATGACATGATTCTTCATTTTTCTTCAACTGGTTCCTCACTATCTCGTCTCTCCTTTTGGATTCTTCAATTTGTATTTTAAGATTGACGTAGATTTCCCTTAATTCTTTTAGTTCTGCAAGGTTTTTGCTTGGTTCATCATCTTCCTTCTTTTCTTCTTTTTCTTCACTGATTTCATTTTTCAGTCTCTCGATTTCCTCTTCCTTTTATTTTGTTAGATTAGTAACTTCTTTGTTTTCTAACCGAATCTTTTTCTCAGATATGATTTCTTCATTGTCTTTGAGATTTTCTTTTATTTCCAAGATACGATTTTGATTGCTAAGCTCATCATCTTCCTTCTTCTTTTCTTTTACTTGACTAATTTCTTTCTTCAACTTCTCNTCTAACCGAATCTTTTTCTCAGATATGATTTCTTCATTGTCTTTGAGATTTTCTTTTATTTCCAAGATACGATTTTGATTGCTAAGCTCATCATCTTCCTTCTTCTTTTCTTTTACTTGACTAATTTCTTTCTTCAACTTCTCATTCTCCTCTTCTTTTTCTTCTTACTGATTGTCCTGCTCTTATATTATATTTTCATTGTCCTTGAGCATTTCCTTTATTTCTAAGATATAATTTTGACTCTTTTCAAGAAATTATTTAGTGTAGTCATGAAGATATCTATAGTCTGAATCATTGTGGTCATAGCAGTATTTACAGAGACTCCAATCAACCTTTTGTTTGGCCTTTGATAGTTCTTCTTCTTCTTCTTCCATGGGATAAATGATGGCCGAGTCTTCATCTTCATCCTTGATAGGAATGACTTATGTGTCTTCACTTTTGATTTGATACATCTTTTCTAACTTCATCCATAAGTCCTTGGTGGATGTGCATAGTCCTATGATTGCCTTGACTGTATCTGATAATCCATTGAGAAGAATCTTCAATGCCACTTCATTGTTCTTCCTTGCTCTTCTTTGGACTGTAATCTTGGATAGATTCTTTGATGTAGTTAAATCCCAAGGATTTCTTAATATTGAGTTCCAAACTTCAGATCCTTTTGACTTCAAATACTGTTTCATATTTTCTCTCCATGAGGAATAATCTGGTCCATCAAATAAGGGAGCTTCAATTGTGGAGAGAGCCATTTGTCCACCCATTTCTTCAAAATCTACCTTCCAGTGTTTAAACTATACTGAAGGAACTCGCTCTGATACCAATTTTTGAACACACCTCCCAAACTAATGGGGGGGGGGGGTGAATTAGTGTGTGGACTTTTCTAACTATTCTTCTTACAAATTAGCAATTAAAACATAATTGAACATATTAAGAACAATTAAATCATAATCACAATGGACAAGAGATACCATATGTTTGTATAATCTTTTGTATAATGTATATGTATATATGTGAATATAGTAATAAGGATTTTCCCAGCATCAACTATTTTGTTTCAGCACCAACTGAAGTAAGGAGCACCAAATCCTAGGAGAGCACCAACTCTCAAGAGAGAAACAACTCTCAAGAAAGACCCAGCTTGATGATAGAACATAGTCTATCCAACTAGAGTTCATATAGTAGTTCAAACAACTCTAGTAGTAGTGATCCATTATTGAATCAACTCTTTTCCATGATCAGAGGTATACCATAAATTCTCATCACCACACTTCATCTTCTATATGAAATCCGCGCCTTCTTCACTTCTTCTTCCCTCTGATATTCGCACAGACCTCAGGTCCACATCCCCTTCATGTTTCTCCATAGACCGCTCTTTCTTAGCGAGCCTATATTTTCCACAAGCCCATCTTATTTCCCCCAAGAACACTCTCCAGTTAACCAATCATGGTTGTATTTATAGTTTCTTATGCTCAAAACTTGTTTAAGTTATTGGGTCAACTTGTGCAACTAGTTATAACTAACTTGTTCATTTACAACAACTTTTGGGACCACCAGAGATCATAATTATGGGTATTCAAATTTACCCCTGGAATCCCCTTTTTTTTCATAAATCAGTCATAGGTATGGAGCGATTTCCTTCATCTCTGTGATTATAGAAATCAATGCTTCCTTCAAACCATGTTCATATGATCATTGGCATAGAACCATGGGCTTATCCATTTAAGAGACACATTACATTCTTCCTTTTATCTCTCATTACCATATGACCATTGGCATTATTCATATGTTAGGAGAGACAATCACTTGAGCGCTTATAAATTCAACAGTCAGGATTCAATCTCCCGATGAGATGGACGATTGTTAGGACTTCACCCTTTCAAATCTCCCAAAGAAGATTTTTCCGAACAGATCAGACGGTTCTCATTTATATCACAGAACCGGATCAATGGTCATATTCGATCCTTAAATTGCTATATGATCAATGGTTGAGTTCACACCCGAAGTGTTATTCAGATCGGACGACCCATGTCCACTTCGGGATTTCAACATTTAGGACTTAGGAGGTTTCGAATAAATGCTACTCCATTTTCCTCCGGAGTGATCACTTGCCGAGTAAGTCATAAGTGGTGGAGACCTCTTTTTGTCGGTTAATAATTCCACTTACACTATCCTTCCACTGTAGTAGATCGATGGTTGAGAATGCTTCTGCTGTGATCTTCAGATCAGACATTTTGTGTCCACTTCGGGACTTTAGCATTCAGGACTTCGGGACTTTGGGTAAGTGTTGGTGGTAAAACTCTCGAAGTGATGTAACTTACTTATGTCACTTGATGACATGTCACGAGATGAGTAGTTTCCACGTGTCACTCAGATTCATGATTTTAACATACCTGAAATGACGATTCATATTGACACTTGTCATTGTCTGATTGTACCATGTGTCCTTGATGATGTAGTCTTGCTAACGTGGATCTCCTCATGCGGAACATGTTCTTCTCCTAGATATAACGGTTGTCCTAAATCCCAAAATGTTTCTCAGATCGACGACTAAGAGTGACTTCAGAACTTTATCCTTCAGGATTTTTGACATTTGTTGGTGGTGAAACTCTAGAAGTAAATCTCCCGTAGTGATGTAACTTGCTTATGTCACTTGTTGACATGGCATGATCCAATTTCCTCTTGAAACTTGTCATCATCTGATTATTCCATGTGTACCTGTTGACGTGGTCTTCTGACATGGTCTGCCACATGTCCTTATAGACATGGTCTTCCACATGTCCTTGTAGACGTGGTCTACTGACGTGGTCTGCCACATGTCCTTGTAGACATGGTCTGATGGCATGGTCTGCCACATGTCCTTGTATACATGGTATACTAACATGGTTCTCCCTGATCTAACAGTAATCACATTTTCTCCAGATCCGATGGTCCTTATTCATTTCGGATTTCGGTACTTCTGGTAATTCGACTTTTCAAGTCGCCAATTCTTCTGAAGTGAGATTCCTCAAACAATAACCTCCTCGCAACTTTAGACATGAACTAAATGTTGTTCGTCGATAATGTTCTTAGATTGATGGCTCGATCTATCTACGATGCTGATTTTATAGCTCATCATGTCCTTCCACTTAGAATGATCCAATGGTTGTCGTGTATTCGGGTATTTGAATTCTCAACCATTTTGTCCCACTTATCCTATCCTTCCTTTTAGTTTGATCCGACGGCTGACGAAAATTTGGGTGATCGAGATCTCAGATCTCAACCCTTTCTTATCCTGTCCTTCCAATTAAGGTGATCCAATAGCTGACGGGTATTCGAATAATCAAATTCTCAGATTTTTTCATCTTATCCTATCCTTCCACTAAAAAGTGATCCAATGGATGACGAGTATTCAGATAATCAAATTCTCAACTGTTTTTCCTCACTTATCCTATCCTTCCACTTAAAGTGATCCAATGGTCATGAAGACACTTGAAGCAGATCAACGATCAAGGATGATTGTGGAACCAAAACTTGTGAGTCATTTAACTCATCACCAAAACTCCATAATTTGAAGTTGTGCGCTATTGGTGAGTCAACCACAATTGTCGATATTCGAGGCTATAAGATATTATGGTCCCGACTAATTGCGGGATTGGAAATAGCACGATATTTAATTCTCCTTTCGATCTCCGCAATCTATCCCTTCTTTTGATCAGGAAATTGCACATCTGATGGTCATGACTTAATATGATTGTTTGTTAGATCAACCACAATCGTCGATATTCGAAGCTATAAGATCGGATGGTCATGACTAATTGTGGGATTGGAAATAACGAGTCGTTTATTTCTCCTTTCGCTTTCTGCAATTCATCCCTTCTGTTGAACTGTCTTGCATATCAGACGGTCACGATCCTCTAACAGTCCTCAATCCCACGGTCACTCATATGAATGACGTCCGTAATAAGAGATGATCAACGCAGTCAATTTCTTGATCGGACAGTTGTTGAGGCTTCTCACCTTGAGCTTACGCTTTTCCTTTCGAGATTTGAACTATGCATACTGTTCACTCCTCCTCCGGAGATTACATTTTTGATTACGATATTTGATCTCTGCATATTGTTCGCTCCTCCTCCCGAGCTTATGCTTTCGATCTTTGCATATTGTTTGGCATTTCCTGCTAACTGGTATACTGTTGACATCAATGAAAATCTCATCTATGATAAATCACAATGATAATTCATCATAACAACAAATCATCATATCGACTGTTGACATCAATGACAATATGTCCAACATCAAGAACAATCTCAGCTACTGAATGATGAGTTGATAGATATCAAAAATCAACAACCAATGAAGTGTTCTGAACTAGTTTTTGTTTAGCACAACCCTCTCTATGATGATGAAGATGATGGTGTTGATGTTTTTGATCAATAGTTAGTGAAGTATAAACTCAGTAAGCCAACTCCCTATACATACAAAGATGCAACTATTTATGAACCTACATTTCAAGAGTTTTCTTTTAAGTTTAGTGAAGAAAACCTTTCAATGATGCAACAACATACAATAAATCCACTTCCACTGATTTCAAAGCAACAATTTCATAATACTCTTTTCAATCCCATCATCAGACATTGGGAAGAAATCAACTACAACAAGAATAGAGAAAGACTTGGATATGACAAGGAAGTTACCTTTAATATTCTCGATTATTCCAGACCAATGCAGTTCCAAAGTGTTGGATTCCTTCAAGAAGTCTCAAATTCACCTGTTCCAGTTCAACATCAGAATGCGAAATGCCAACATTGCAATCGAGTTGGTCACATGGAGAATCATT
>SNQJ01S0102886.1:4711-28053 GCA_010110895.2 Picea sitchensis
TAAAATTATAAATTAAAATCTAAAATTTAATATATAAAAAAAATATGTGGTTGAAGAAATATCATAGTTATTATCAATAACAAAAACCTATTCTATATACTAATACATTTAGACTTATAATCACAAGTTAAAACTTAATATATAAAAACAATATATGTGGTTGAAGAAATATCATAGTCAACATCAATAACAGAAGTCTCAAGAATCTACAGGGAAAGATTGTACATGAATCTAGAGGAAGAGACTAAGAATCCACACATATGACTTATATGTTTTAACGTCCTAATCTTTGCCTAGTTATAGGTAGGTGTATCTTAGAAATGACCCTTCATTCCTAAGGTTTTATGTTTTCTATTTTCATCCTTATCTTTGCCTAGCTATGTAAATTCATATACATGTATCTTAAAAATGATCCTCCATTTTCTAAGGTTGTTTTGTGTTTTTGTTTATTTCCATCTTGTACTTGTATAGTATTTTGTGAATTCATATTATATTAAAACAAAAGATCATATTATAAAAAAAACTCATAGTTTTTAATAAAATTATATGTGATTGATATAATCAACTTTAATTATAAATATTCATAATTACATTAATATACATAAAATTATTAGATTTTAATTTTACATTAAATGGTATGTCAATCCTTTTCCATAGTTCTTTTTGCCAAAGTTAGAGTGGTGACCTTGGACACAAATCTCTCCAATAATTCATTCCATGTACGTGAGGATCCACTCACTCAATCCTAAAAAACCTAATTTAATAATCTCACCACTTTTTTTTTCAATAGAAAATTCTCTCAAAATTATATTAAAGTATAATTTTTTTTACATCACCAAAGTGATCCTTTATAACCTAAGAATCGACCAACTTGGAAAATACAAAAAGTATCCAAGCACTAGACAGGATATATTGTCCCCCAAAAAGCCAAAAGACATAGAACAGAGAGTGAGATTATAACTCAGACATAACAAAAAGAGTAAATATCCACTGCAGACTATAAAAAAAAGCAAGGCTTATCACCTAGAGGATACTTCAAAGATGTCTAAATGAGTATGAGGACCACCAACCCCATCAACCCATTGATAATAGGATAATTTGTCTTCTAGTTCCAGGAGCGCCCTTTTAGATAATAAATCTGCCTCTTTATTGAAATCCCTGTAAATATGATGAAAGCTAATACCTTGAAAAGAGTTGGCAAGATCCCCGGTCTTTTGCTTCCAGCCTTCAATGTTCACCGCCTTGAGATTACCTTTTTTATTTATACAATCTATAATTACCTTGGAATCCCCCAGGATCTGAATTTTTTGGATAGACCACAAATTTGCCAGAGTAAGTGTAGCCTATATGCCCATGAGCTCTGCCTTTGTATTAGTACCAGCCCCACAATTGATATATCATTTAAAAATAGTCGACTCAAGAATTTTGATGATGCCTCCAGCTCTGCAACAGTTGTCATTTGATAAATCTGCTCCATCAAAGCATGCAATAGAATACCCATCTCGATGATTAATTGTGCACATCTTGTTGGGAACAGGTTTAAGGGATGGAGGATGCCAAGTATAAGATCCATAAATCCTGAAAACCACTGCATGATGTGAGGGGGTCCTCTCCTCAAAATAGTTTTGTTTCTCTCAAGCCAGATGTGCCAACAAGTGAGTGTCGCTAGACCATTTGAAACTGATTTATCCTTTGTCCAAGAGGTGAAGCATTCAGTAATTGAAGTACCATCCCAATTGCTTTTTAAATTAAAGAGTGAGTTTAATCTATCCTAGACTGCCTTTGTGAATGTACAGTGAACAAGCAGGTGTTCAATGTCTTCACTATCATGCTTATAGAGATAGCAAACCTTCAGTCCCTCCCATCCTTTTTTTTGGAGTGTGTACCAGGTCAACACCTTTTTTTCCACTGCCAACCATATAAACAGTTTTATCTGTAATTGAACGTTCCACTTCCAGAGATTTATCTTCCATCCAAATTTGATCGGGTAGTCCATAGTTGAAATGAGTGCACAATATGCATTCTTTACAGTCATGTGCCCCGAAGAATCCCCCTCAGTCCAAACAAGAGTGTCTATTGTATCCTAAATAGTAATGTATGCGCCCAGAAGCGCCTTTCGATAATGCTCACACTATGATGCTAACATTCCGCTTATACCCAAATTTTCACTGCTTAACCAAGCCTCTAATATGGAGCCCGCACTTTTGGAAGCTTTCACTTGTGCCATGACTATTATTCTTTTTTATTTTAGTTGAGATATCGGCGCATCCGAGAGATTTGATCTATCTCCCATGCCAATTATTTGATCCCTGCCAATAGAAATTAAATGACCCGATCCCGGGCACCAACTCTGCCAGTGAAGAATCACATGGATTTTACTAGTGAGACTGTTCCATATTCTAGACGTCGATTGTTGTTTGTGGGAATCTTGCATGTACCAATTGACCACGGTTGTATTAAATAAAGATTTATCTATTAAAACTTTGTGTTAGATGCCATCCTGAGACAATACTCTCTAAAGAGTGTTCACCAGTAATGTCGAATTCAAAAGAGGGAGGTTTTGGAGTCCCCATCCACCAAATTTCTTGGGCCTGGATAGTATGTCCCATCTATAGAGGTGGAACTGTTGGTTAGTCTTATTCTTGCTCCAGAGAAAATCAAACATTAGTTTTCAAATTTTATTTAAAATCGAGCGCGGGATGATCTCTAAAGACATCTAGTATACAGGTTGGCTTTCCAGCACAACTTTCACCAAGACAAAACAACCACCTAAAGAAATTCACTTGTTACACCACAGCCCAATCTTTTTTTCCATTTGTGTCACTAACCAAAACCAATCTTCATTTTTTGTAGCCCCAGTCTTTAAGTAATAGACCAGATATTTAAATCCTATCACCAACTTGATAAAGGAATATGGAAGAAGCCCCTTTAAAGGATTCAATTCCGCCTCCGATAAACCATCGTAGTGGATTGTAGTTTTTGAGATGTTTATCATTAAACATGAGGCATTGCAAAATAATTGAAGAATGTTGGCTACCTCCCTCCATTCTTTTAAATTCGCCTTAGTCATAATAAGGACATCATCCACAAACAATAAGTGCACAATTTTGATCATTCTGGAGACTTTTATGCATGTTATTGTTCCCTCGGTAATGCTAATTTTCAACAAAAGACCGAGCCCTTCCATAACCAAGATGAACAATAAAGGTGATAGAGGGCAACCTTGGCGCAGCCCCCTACCAATTTTGAAAAATATAGTCACCTCTCCATTGAACAACACTGCAAAGGTAGATGTTGTAACACAACTCATGATCCAATTTGTCAATTGGATGCTGAAACCCATTGTTATTAAGGTCAATCTTAAGTGTTCCCGGTCGATACAATCATAGGATTTTCTCAAGTCAAGTTTCATCACCAAAGACTTTATATTCTTTTTCTTAATATTGTGCAGACTCTCATGTGTCGTACCTATTGCATCTTGGATCCTCCTACCCTGAAGAAAACCCAATTGTTCAACAGATAGGGATCTAGAAAGGATCGGTTTGATCCAATTAGCAACAATTTTGGATATCACTTTATAACAAATATTATATAAGGATATCGGACGAGAGCCATCGAAGGAAACAAGTTTGTTTTCCATCGGAATAAGTGCTAAAAACGTTGAATTTAGTCCCCCAATTATAGTGCCTTTTCTCCTCGAATTCTCCACCATCTCAAGGAGATCTTCCCCTACCAGATCAAAAAAGAAAGTAAAGAATTTAGCTGTCCATCTGTCCATTCCCAGACTCTTCTCTTTTTTGAAAAGTAATAACACAGACTTTAATTCCTCTATAGTGGCAGGGCTATAAAGGGGACCCGCTTCCTCATCGCTAACCATCCTAGGAAAAATAATAGCTACCTTGACTTGATCATTGATATTAATGTTTATCGAGGCCTTGAAAAAATGCTTATAGTAGGCAACCGCTTCTTCCCTTATCACCCCCTGGTCTATAAGGATGACTCCATTTCCATCCATAATTTCCCATACATGTTTCCGATTCTTGTTGTGGCTTACCACATTATGGAAATTTTTTGTATTATTGTCGCCACTTCTAACCCAAATCGTCATGCTGCGGAGTCTCCATGACTCCTCCTCATCGCGTAAGAGTTTGTTCCTTTTACATTCCAGCTTATGAAGATGAAGTTCCTCCTCCCTATTTGTGGAATCCTCGATCAACTTCATCATGGTTCCTTTTATCTCAGCTTCAAGGTTCTCCAATTGTTCCTTCTTTCTCACACTTACTTCTTTATACCAAATTTTTGTTTGACACTTTAGTTCCTTTAACTTCCATACTAGTCTACATTGCTTATTACCTTCCGAGAGGAAACATGGATCTTTCCAAACTTGATGAACCAATGCTACATAATCTTTATCATGCAACCAATTTGCATTTAGTTTAAAAGGGTAAGCCTTATAAATAGGATGAATTTCCAGCTGGAGAAGGATGGGAGCATGATCTAAAATAAAGGGACATTCAACCCATGATCTAAATAATCCCACCACTTCATTCCTACACTACTTGCATTCGTGTATTTAATTTTTCAATAGTTTGAACAAATAATATACCATATAGCCATCCTTAGCTTATTAGGAACTCACACATGGGATGACCAGATCCAACCTTAAAATAAAATTATCAAAACCCTCAATCTAATTAATTCGTATTTTCAAATTTCAAACATTTAGAAATACAATTGATTTTGATTTTTTATAATTTATTTGAATTCAAAAATTTTAATAACAATTTTATTGCAAGTTAAAATAATGATTAAGATTACATTCTGCTGCAAACCCTTGATTATTGTAGGTAATGATGATTGGTAGTTTTTGATCACCAACTAATGGTAAGCCTATCCTTAATGCTCGATGTTGGATATGTTTTTTTCCCTTTTTTCACTGGATTGTAAGTTTGAGAGACTTTGAAAATCCATCACTAAGGACTTTGTCTCTTAAAGTTTGATCAAAAGTGTTTTTCAAGCAAGATTTCAAATGCAATGGGCATGAGGGGATTTGATTTTTATGATCATTTACATTGTTGTATTTTAGTATTAAAAATGACATTTAGAATTGGAGGATTCGAGGGAATAATTTTTTGTAATGCACTAGTGTAAGAAGGACAATACGTGTGCATGGATAAGGGGCATGTTGTTCTTACTGGATCTCTGCTATCATTCTTTTGTAGTTATGGTCAGCATATTTATTTATTGGATATTTGTGTGTGTGAAGCTCAAATGTTATGATTCCATTTTTTGATCGAGGAGGTAATGGGTTATTGATAGGGGAGAAGTAAGTCCAGGGGAGACAAAACTAGAAGTAACATTAATGAAGTGGCTAACAATGTGATGTATTTGCAATATGTCTAAAGCATCCTTAGCTCCTCCTTGGAATAAGATGAAATGATGTCTCCCTCCCAAAAAGGTGGGATTTTTGTTTTCATTATGTAATTTTTGTGTCTCCTGCTTGAGTTTTTATGGATTTGGAGTGTGTTAGAGAGGTAGGATTTTTTAATTTGGTTGATTGATTGATCCCTATTGAGGGAGAAATGGGTAGAAATTAATGGGTGTTTTAATAATGCATTGTGGTACAAGGTTTCTTTTGTCTTGAATTGAAACTAACATGGGTTGTATTATTAATAAATACATTTTGTTTCAATGTACTACTACTAGAGAGTTACATGTATTGATTCCATTGCACCCAACCCTAAATGACTCCACCAACTTCCCAATAGAGACTTTAGATCCATGAAAAACCACCATCCTACAGATCACCCATTTCATCTCCACTTCTAACACACATGAACCCTTTACTCTAGAATACTCCATGTGCATGCCCATTTTCCTTGAAACTGTGATGCCCCACCCTCTACTAGAGCACACACAACCCCCTTTAGCTCCAAACCCTTCATAAGCAATGCTCGAAGAAATAATTTTCATGAATCTACCATAATTGCACAACACAAAAATACACTCTAGAAGTTCCTTGTGTCCTCATGGTGACAAAGATATATTGTGATGATAAAAGATGTGTTTCATGACTTTGAGTTGGACACTATTTCCATGCCAGCTTTTGATGATAACAATCTTCCAGAGTTATGACTGGATTTCTACCAACTCTTCAACAATTACGCTTTTGCACCTCTGCAAATTTTTAACATTCAAACCAAATTTTGTTGAGCAAAACATGCTTTGGGACAAATCATACTTATAGGTCCAGAGAATGTTAAACTTAAATTAGAGTTCGACCTAAAAGAACTTAGCACCCCTTCAAATATATCATTTAATATATTGTTTATTTTATTAAATATATTACATGCTAATCTAAGGGTGGCATATGGACCTAGATAACATGCTATGTTAGTCAAAGTAAATGAATAAATTGTGATTGTATTGTTAAAGGCAATCGAGCATTGAGAGCTTGAATTAGATGTATTATGACTAGAATACAATAAGATATTTTTCGGACAGTTTACAACCACCAATATATTGATGTTAAGTTTTTAGGTGGTATTTCTTGCATATTTAGTGTAGTGGTTGACCTTATGTCTAGTTTAATGTGCAAAACTATGTATGCTTATTATTTGTTAGACTTTTCCTTTGAGATATACTATTTCCTTTTTGTTTTCCATTAATGTGCATTAATACATTTGATAAACATGGGATTAACGAAATTTAACCCAAACGAATTATTTAAATTCAATGTTATAAATATTATTTGAATTTTGATTGGACTATAAACTTTAATTAGACTATTTTTATCATTAACAAAGAAGATATAAATGAAGAAATAAAACAAAAATACATCTTACTTTGATTTTTTTAGGGAACATACTAACTTTTATGGAGTGGTTGCACACCCTTACAAGTCGTATTTGTTGCATCAACCCTTCTAAACATGCATTAAGTTTTGTCATCATTGGTAGGTCATCAACATTCACAAATGAACAAGAATCCTAACAATGCCTATGAATAGGAAGATGTTGGCATTAATGTTTCCCTTCTCATGCTACCTTATGCCTTTTCCATAAAACCAATCTCTCAATAGTTTCTCATAATTTGTGGAGGGTTGGAGAGATAGAGCATGGGAAATGGTGGTGTTAATGGAGGAGGTTTTAGACAAAAGCATGATACCTCATTTACCATTGGGGTCATTAGTTAGAACCACCATATTTATGAACCAACATACTAATTTTGATGAGCTACAACGTGAAGTGATGACACAACCAGAGAAATCCTACAACTTCATCATCCCTTCCAAACACTCAATTGATTCTATCGTGGTTAGCTAGTGAGGGAGAAACCTAATACTAGCAGGAAGATGAAGTTTATTGAGGAAAATATTTTTCTTTGGTAGAGGGAAAACCTACTTCTAAATACCCCCCCAAAAAAGATGAACATAGGTCAAACCCTGGGAAACCACATACAACTACTTTTTAGGGAAGTTCTTGACCAAACCACTATCTCAACTTTGACAAGAGATTCTAAACACGATAATCTAAACACTATCAATGTAATCTTTCTCCTTTCCTTCCTTCTAATTCAAGGAATTTGAAATCCATCAATGGTGACCAATCACTCACCCATTCTAATTGTTAGTATTCTTAGAATGTCATTATTATTATCTACCAACATAGAATTGCATTTAGTCAGGACACATTTTATTTTACCACTCAATTCAAAGAAATTATGTGTAACTTGAAAACAACCCTTGAAAAGGAAGGTTTCATCTAGGGAAAGTCTAGTACAATTACCAACCCTTGGTCATATTTTTGAATCCTAGAGAGTGTCATTTTCACTTGCACACATAACAAAAGTGCTTACATCATGGGTAGATGTACTAAAAATACACACACTTCAACTAATAAATTATGGGGATATCCCCTTGAGATATATTTATAACACTCACCAACACATGACTCGAAAAAACAATAAAATTAATAAATAAATGAACAGGAAATATAACATTCATTGACAAATTGTAACACAAGGCATGAACAATGCATCTCTTGGTGTTTTTCCTTGTCATGGATGATCCACTTATCCAATGCATGTACTAGCATTTTAGTGTTCCGTTGAACCCGGAATCCCATGTACTAACTCAAAATATCACTATTGAATCCTAGATCCCATGTACTAACTCAAAATATCCCTCATGGGAAGATAACCTATAATGGTGTGCATCCCACGAGTCGTATACCACATTACAAACTCTCTCAAGTGTCTCTACTCAAAGACTACCCACCTTATCAATAAACCTAGAGCTACCACCCTTTTCGAATTTTCCCATGTTTTCTTTTAGGTATGTAATACATATTTTTGTTCCCCACCAAGGTTTGAGTTTGAGATGAAGAAGAATGTGTGTATCCTTCTATTGTGCACTCTCATAATGAAAATCCAAACTAGTGAGTGGCTAAATCCCAATCTGAGGGTGGTTTGTGAGCAATTTTATGTTGCTAGTAGTAGTGGTAATTTATAATAATTGTACTGGAATAGAAACACCAACAGGAGAAGTATGGCCTTATTATTATTATTCTTTTTATAATGGCCTTGCACCAAATACAAACCAAGAACCCTCTAATTTGTATTGGATTTTATCAAAACTTATGCATGGACAACATAACAAAGAAAAGATAGTTCTAAAGACATTTCAAATGTATTTATTGGTTAAATACAAGTTTAAGCACATGTTAAATCATTAAAATCAATTCACTTACTATAAATCCTTCTCTTTCCCTCTCTAGTTCTACAACTTATCTACGCCAATTATATTTATTTGTGTTTATTACTTGTTATTTTCATGTAAGTGATCATATAATTTATGTACCTTGACTATTGTTTTGTATATTTTACACCACATTCACTTATGAACTTGTTACATATGCTACATTTGCAAATAAATATTTTTTTTTTTAGCACCAACCTATCTCTTCCCCTCAACTTCCTTTAAACATGATTCTCTTGTGATATTTATTGATCTAAAATGCCAAAGAAACAACAAGACTTTAAAATTTACACAACATTGCAATATATTTTTAACATTCAATTTTATTCATAAGAAATTGATTAAGATTTGGTACACATAACTTAGTGCAAAAGTAATTGATTAAGATTGGGTACACATAATTTAGGGCAAAAGTTTTTTTATTTTTTTATACAATTTAAGGTCAGTCTATCATGTTATAAACTCTTTGTTCAATAATTGTGGTGCATTGTAACATGTGATGGTATGGTAACAACTTCCATTTTAAGAAGATTGCATTGAATTTAAGGCCATTGAATTATAGAGGTAAAAAAAAATTCTCCCTCGAGTTTTTTTAATCAACCAGGCTAGTTATGAAAATATTTTTTAATCAACCAGGCTAGTTATGAAAATATATCAAAGAAAGAATTCGCTAATGCTCTAGTGCCATCTTGTTTTATGGTGTAGAGTTCAAAGTCAACTTTTAAGCTTTTAAAAGGAGACACTAATTCTTTTTGTTTTATTTTTATGATGTTTGTTTTCTTCATGGCAGTGGATTCCAAGACTTAGGCATTACACACTAAATCTCATTGGAACCAAATTAGGTAGGTATCGAGATTATGTATCTATGTTGTTGGCTCCCCATGATGTTCTTGTTTCTTGTACTCTTCTAATATGGTAGATTCATTACATCAAATTTCATATATTGTCACTAAACTATCCATTTATTAGTGCATCCATTGATTTGCATGATGAAATTGTTGATCATCTCGAAGCAAATCCAATAAAAACAACTCAATTGTTTTCTTTTCAAGTGTAAATTGAAGGATTTGGATCCTTTGTCCATGAAGCCACATAATGCAAATGAAAAGCTAATATGAGTCCATAATCATAATAATTTCATTTATTATATTAAACTTGATTGCACATTATTACTCTTTGATTGCATTATATTATGCACAAATGTCATACATTGTTTGGCGTATCTAAGATACTTGTTTGGTCTTGAAAATAGTTATGGCATCCCTAACTCTATTTTATGGTTTTTATGTTATGAGCATTCACATTTAATTGGTGATTATGTTGTGATAATTGTTATCCCTTGCAATCCATATGAGAGTTGTAAATATTAATACAATGCATCATTTTATTTAATTGAATACAATGCATTCATATGATATGTTTTAGTGATTAATTTTTTCACATGTAACATTTTGTTTTTAAAATAAAATTTTAATTATTTATTAGAAAATTAAATATTTTTATAACAATAATTTTTTTATGTTTTAATTAATGTGTTTGAATATAAATGTCTTATATTGTTCAAATAAATATATTAGTTAATTATTGTAATGTTTATTTGTGATATTAACTTAATATACATTGATATTAACCTAACACACATTATGTAGCTTACAAAAGTAGTTTTTTAATTGTATATTTTATAGCAATATGTATATAATTAATAATCAGCTTTACAATATATACATAAGGATAGGAATCATTCAACAATGCATGGAACAATGAAATCACCAATTCTTTACATTCAGTTTTATAATCCTTACAATATTTCAATGTAATACACTCAACAAAAATATGTCATTTTTGTAGTTCAATTTGTTCAATACATTCGTTGACAATCTGTTCAATACATATATTAACAGCATAAATTTTCAGTCCACGATGAATTAACTTATGTTGGTCATTCAATGGCCTTATATTTCCCTCTATGACAACATTACTATATTTTCAATAGGGCACTAACAATCCTATAATCAAGGTAATACTAACATTTTCCATATAACAAATTTTCTTAAATTATAAATAATATAACAACTGAAACCACTCTCTTTCAACTCATTGTTATTACCCAAAAGTTGATCACCTAGAACAAAAGCTAGGTTTACCAAATATACACAATTCAAAGTATGGGTATCATATGTCTAAACCCACTTTTACAACATTTTCCACTATTATAACTTAAGGAACCATTTTTACTACAGTTATTTTCATTTCCTAAAGTCATAAAACACTTTTATGACCTTTTCCTCTTGAAATTGTCCAAAACATAAAAATAAAATAAAATAACCCTAAAAGTAATGGTTAAAATTGATACGGTCAAATAATATTATTTTATCACAATGACCACATACAAAATAACCACTATTTTTCTTATAAATTGAAGAGGTCGTCTCCATTTTCCATATCTCATCCATTGAAAGTAACAAAGTGCTGTCAAAATTTTCTTGAATCTTTTGGCCACATTCACCATCACTTCCATCCACAAAGGAGAGGAGCCAAACTAAGCCATACACTTGGTAAATAACAAGAACCCTCCCAAGGAGGTGGCCAAGGAAACCATTTTCTTCAAGGAGCTTTCTCACATGTGTTGTATTGTAAAACATTTTCAATGGGTAATGAATATTTGTTCATTCTTTCATAATTTGTCGTTCTAGTTTATTTGTTTTTGTTGCATTGTGTTTCTTTCCACATGAATAACATGGACATGAAGATGAAAATTTTCATCCAAAGATAGAGTTTCTAGTTTTTCCTTTGTTATTGTTTGTGATCTAGATACAACCACTATATTTGTAGATCTTCTAACCCTTGTTACAAAATTTACACAACAGTCACCATGACTCTATCTACTATGATAGTCATTCATCTTGAAATACCCTATAACAAAATTTATACCGCAAACTTAATAATGATCAACCAAGAACACACTTTAGTCAATGTTTTGATGCATACAAAATCATATTTCAATGATCCTTCTCTATGCATACAACCATACCACTTATTCTTTTCTTTTCATATATTGGAAGAGGATTACAAATAATTCAATGTCATATTATAAGTATTATAGTTCATAAAGCTAAAGTTTCAACAATGCAAAGTAATCAGCGTACCAGTTAGAAATCAAGATGAACTCTCTAAAATTCAACTAGAGACAATCAAATTATTCAAAATATATATTAAACATAGTTTAGATAAAGATACTAACATTAGAAATCATATCCCATTATTCCCTCCCGGAGAAGAAGAAAACAACCAGAAAACTCCAAGACATCTTCCTCGAAAAACTCAAATATGAACCTACAAGATATGACCATGATTTTGCTAAGGGAAATTGGAAATCATATGGATGCGACTATGGTTTTTGTATTGGTAAGTAGCGATCAACCATGTATGCGACTTATAAGGGGCATTGTCACATTTGTTCATACAAAAAAATAATTCACAATTTGCTTAAACTTTCTAGATAAATATTGTATAAGAAGTTTTAAAACGTCCAACATTTCGAGTGGACACTCCACCCATCATCGGGGACAACTAAAGATGATATGTTAGAAAAAAGCGCCAAGGTTTAGTTTTAAAGAGGAATATTAACAAATGATCGTTTAAGAGAAAAGAGAGGAATATGAAGAGGACAAATAATAAAATAATGAAATAGTCGTTAAGACTAAAGGATAAAATAACATATATAATAAAAATAGTCATAGCTTTAATAAAATAAGATAATGAAAATAATGAAAATGAAACAACAATAATATTATAAGATAATGAATTGGAATTTATAAATTTAAATGAACAATTTGTAATGGAGACATGAAATGTAAGTTAGTGTAAGAGGACTTCAATAAAATAAAAAGTAATGAAAAGAAAAGAACAATTAGATTTAAAGGAAAATGAAGGTTCAAAGAGAGAATGAGGTGGTGAAGAGAAACAAACCAAACAAGGTTAGGAAAGAGAAAATCGGTCGATTAAAATCTAAATAAAGTAGGCCTAATGATTGAGGTGATGAATGGTAGGCTTCCAATATTGGTTAAGTTTGTAGCCATCTTCATGATTAAAATTATTAATATGTTTTTCAAGTTCTAAATATTCCTCAATGAGGTGAGAGAAGTAATAAGGGGTTGAGGCTAATATTTTGGTTTGGTAAAAACAAATTAGGTGTTTGGATTTAAAGGAAAGTTTGGAAATAATTGACTTAGAGATACGATTGTGGGCAATTTTAGCTATATGATATTTAAGATATGATTTAAAGGATCTACCAGTTTGACCTATGTACAATTTTCCACAGGAGCAAGAAATTCGGTAAGCTCTTAGACCAGGCATTGGGTTAGATTTATCCTTGGCAATTCTTGAGGGTTTTATAGGGTTTGAACAAGGTTTTGATATTATTTTTAGCCAAATTTTTTGAACTATCATCAATAGTACCCTAGATATAGGGAAGAGAAATGAGAGCAAGGGGTGGAGAAGAGGAGGAGGAGTTTTTCAATTTGGAATTGCGGGCCAAGTGGAAGGTTTTGTTGAATTGAGGGATAGAGTAACCATTGGACATACGGGCCTTAGTTAGGTGGGATTTTTCTTTCTAAAGGAATTGTGGGGTGGATATGTGGATGGATCGAGTAATCAAATTTTTTAGAACAATGGATTTTTTATTTGGATGATGGTGGGAATGGGCATGAAGGTATATATCAGTGTGAGTCTTCTTCCTATAAACTTGGTGGGTAAGGGAGCCATCAGAAAGATGGGAGATAAGAACATCCAAAAATGGGATAGAGTTATCCTCTGGGATTTCCATAGTAAATTGGATGTGGGGGGAAATGCTATTAAGATGGCTGAAGAAAGAGATCAAAGAGGAACGACCATGAGGATAAACAAAAAAAATGTGTCATCTACAAATCGAAACCAACACTTGGGTTTGAGATGAAAGTTGTTTAAGGCTAAAGTCTCAAAATGTCCCATAAAAATGTTAGTTACCACTGAGGATAAGGAAGGCCCATGGTTGTACCTGAAAGTAAATATAGTAGAAATATGAATTTGCAATTTTTTTGGACCTATATATATATATAGAGAGAGAGAGAGAGAGAGAGAGAGAGAGAATATTTTCTAAACAATTATTTTTTGTTATTGTACGGTTTTTCTATTGTAATTCTTACAAGTCTCATTGACCATCGCATGACACACATTAGCTAATACACCTCATTTACACCTAGACATAATTCAAATATGTTACTTTGACAATAAAACTTCAAATAACTTGTTATGTTCTCTTCTTTGGATGCACTTTCTCATGCCAGTTCCTATAAGTTTTTTCCCTTGATATTCTATCAGCCATCTTCTATCAATTAAAGACTTACATAAAGAAATATAGAAGTTTTGAAATATGTTTTGCAAACTAAGTAAATAATTTCATTCTAAAACTATTTTTAGGTTAATTGGTGCACATTATACAATAATTTGCACTAGGTGCAATATAAAGATATACACATCAATGCATATATACTATAAAATGCACACTAAAAATTGAAAATGTTTTTTCTTTAACTAATAAGGCTGAACAATGCACTTTAAAATAAAAAATTCATCGGTGTGGATTTACTATATAGTATGGATAGTGAAACCTAGAAACATTTTTTAAAATTGTCAGGGAAAAGGTTTTGCATCCAATGCAATGAGGGGTCTATTACCACTTAAACTCTTTCCTAGGAGGAAAAGTCCCAACTTCAACCGGATAGATTAGAGGAAACTCTCAAGCAAGTTACCCACTATCACCTCGATGGCCTTAAGATATAAACATTGAGATGTGTGTTTTCTAGAATAATAATAATGAATTTAACACAATTCCAAATAAATCGTGAGTTAAACATGCACATGTGTATCAAAATGTCGAAAATAAATAAGCAAATTATGATAATATTCAAATCCAATTATGATGGTCGATTTTATGTGTTTCCACAATTAGTACTCCAATATCAATTCTTGGAATTACACCTCAACGAAGATAAACCATTCAATAAAGAAGAGTTATAACCATGTGATTATAAAACATGAGAATGATTTATAGGACGAATGATATTTATTCCGGAGTGCCAAATTTAAATGTGCCCTAAACATTCACATCAATGATCCAAAGAGATAGCATGAAGTGTGGATTATGTCCCTTAATAAACAATGGTGTGATCATCAAACCATTGACATTATAAGAAATGTTAAATGGGATTAAAGTGGGGTTTGGTTCCTCAAAACTTAGAAATTCAGTTGTTGTTATAATATTTCAGATCTAGGAATTAGTGCTTATTAGTCCCTGCCTCCAGCCAAGGCGGGGATTATAGCTTTCGCCTTACAGTCAAGGCGCGTTGACTAGGTATTAACCAGTACGTTTTGTCACATTAATTGGCTCATTTTGCACAATTTTAGTATGATTTCAAGCTATTTTTCCTAAGTGTTCTTTAAAATCTTTATTAAAAACATTTTTTTTCAACCATAATAATATTTCAAATTTTTGAAATTTATCTTTTAAACATTTTATTTGCCAAAAGATAATGATGTGACGTAATTACCCCTGGTGTATATGAAATATTTTTGAGTATTTGTCAGAAGAAATAATTAATTTTCAAATACATAATTTTAAAAAATCATTACACTGCCACGTCCAACCATATTCATTGAACTGACACCAATATTAATTCACTACTGATAGGTATGGCCCGATGGATCGATTGCCCAGACCGGCCTGCCACCGACGCTTCCACCTGCAGGGATCAGAGACATTTAGGCTCGAGGGATCAGACACATTTAGGCTCGAGCTCTTTGAATGTGTTAAGGAGAATATCAAGGATAAGACCACAATACTCAAATATGAAGTTTTACAAATAAAAGAAAGAATCTCAAACAACAAACCAATGATATATGCTTCCGCTTCTTTCTCTGTTCCTATCTCTAGTGCCATTGCTGGCACTACTTCTACTGCTTCTGCTTTTTTTGCGGGTAAGATGGATTTATATGAATTTGTTGGTTAAAAGAAAGGAGCACAGTTTCACTATACGAAGCACTTCGTCCATTCTTAGCCACAGGTACTTTGTCTGAAGCAATAGGTTTTCACCTTATGCAAATATTTGTATTATAATGAAACTTTCATTCTATTTTTGACCCTCTGCAAATACAACATTATCGGCGTTCTTAAGTCATTTCTCCACCTGGCTTTCTTTCTCTACCTAGCTCTGGCTTGAAGCACCTAGTGGCTCAAATCAATTACCTATCAGGCTTCCTATTAGGCACCCATTTAATAATCATTTGATCATGTTGTCTTCAATCTTCACTTGAAATGCACTTAAACAAAAAAGAAGAGAAATAGATCCAGTAAACTCACCAAAGTATGAGGTCTAGAGATCCAAGAAGTCATGTGTTCCCCTTCACGCTGGTAGGTTATCAATCTGCAAAGGCATCTCAACAAAGAAATAGCCACTGAAATGACACTTGTTAATATATATATAGAATCATTATAAATCTAATGAAAATTACCATCCATTTTACCATCGTTTTGGGTTGTAGAACTAGTTTCGAATGATAACGATTTGGTCACTATTTGATACCCCGTCGATTGATCTCCTTAAATTATAACTAAATTTTCAATCCATCGAGTCATCTACTGTAGCGGCTGATAGAAGGGTCTGCGCAGTTGAGATTCAATTATTTCTTGGTGGAATATCAAATCCAGTCTTGGATAGATCAGATCTTTTCTCCCTTAATCAACTTGACTTTTTAAATTTCACCCAATTAAATGATTGTTAATGATGAATTGACGAGACATAAGAATGGTGATGAACATTTCCAGATTTCCAGCAATTAAATCTGTTAAGCTTCATGAAAACCAAAAATATGCCAAAGTAAAACTCAGTTCACCGTCTATTGTGACCGGATCTCACACCACAAGAAATCCCATTGAACGATAACCGAGTTGATCCCATTTTATTTTTTATATTGAAATTCCAAACACGGTAACTGGAAATCTTCTCCACCCAAATGCATGTCCCCTCTGACAGACTTCACCTCAAATTTACCTCTCTCGACATTAGCAATGGATACATCAAAGGTGCCTCCCCCTAGGTCCAAAATCATGTGTACCAAACCCGTAAGCTATGGTTGCGGCAGTGGGTTCATTAATAATTTTCATGGCGTTAAGAGCGACAATGGTAGTTGTGTCTCTAGTAGACTTTCTCTGAGAATTGATAAAATAGGTCGGTACAGTGATGATGGCATTCTCCACATAAGAGTTCAGGTATGCTTCGGCAGTCCTCTTCATTTTCGCTAATACCATCGAAAAGATTTCCTCGACTGCAAACTTCTTCCTCTCGCCCTTGTAATTGACTTGGATAATGGGATTTTCATCGTCTCTAGCAACGACAGTAAAGCGCCAGAGTTTCATGTCACTCTTCATAGAGGGATCGGTGAATCGCCTTCCAATGAGTCTCTTGGCATCAAAGACGGTATTCTGGGGATTAGTTGCAATCTGATATTTGGCAGCGTCTCCAAAAATGCCCTGATCATTAACAATAACTTCAACTATATCTTGCTACCACATTGCTACGCAGCAGTAAGTTGCTATCTTTTGACATTGACAACAACCAGTGGCTATGATTCCAAAACTGCTTTGATCCCAAAACAAAGATGCCACAAATATGCAGAGAGCAGACAATATTTTCTTAAAAAGTTGTAAGGTGTTTTGCATACAAAGCTTATGTTGCTAAGTGTTACACGTGGAACAACAAGCTTTAAAATTATTTATTATTAGATATTTTGATTATTAAAAATTTAATAAGCTTTTCTATAATAATTCTTATGCCCCAAAAAATTAAAATGATCTATAGTGTCAAAACCTTCACAGGTTGACCTGCCTTGTGGTCTCACAAAGCAGAAATAAAATGATTAATTTATAGATTGATAAATAGTTTATATATTCTTATTTAACCGATATTATAAATCAAGTTAGTATAACATATTTCAATTGAAATAAATTCTTCGATTCTACGTATTTTAATAAAAGAACAACCAACGGCTGGGTATTTTCAATACTTAAATTTACTGAATCTAATGATTTTAATTTTTTTACCTGATATGTTAGCTTGTATTGATTAAATTGATTCCTTACAAAAAGATGATCAATACCTTAACTCAATTTATTATTATATATAATTTGAGTAAAATATAACTTGAATGATGTACACAATACTCTCACGTTTAATATATTTATATAAATAATCATTTATTTAAGGACATGCAATCGTTAGTTACTTGTGACATTCAACTAGTTAAGTATACATTTATATTATTAAATAGATACAATGTTCTAAAAGGATTCGATTTTACAATCTAAAGTATAAAAGAAAGTTGACTCTTCTAAAAGGATTCCTCGTCGAAGATTTCCATAAGAGGAAGAATCCGTCGAAGATTTATAATTAACGCATAAGGAAAATGCATTACTAGGAAAGTAAAATAAAATTGTATTGTCCCACGATTGCTAGCGTAGGTAAAACATCGAGTGCTTAATTTAAAGAACTTTGAAGAGACACAGTGGTTATTCACCGGTCATTTTCATTTCGTTAATATTTTTTTTTTGAGTTAATACATGATAAAGAATAATTTGAACACTTCTTAAGCCATAATTAGTTTAACGAAAATTTAAAATTTGAAGAATCTAACGTACATCATGAAGTGTCAAGAATTAATATCAAGATATAATTAAGAATTCATGTGTAAGACTTTTTTTTTTTCCACGAGAAAAAATGCTCTTTATTTTCAAAAGGATATAAATATTTACAAGTCAACTTCTCTTACAGCGGCATAAAAGCTACAAGGAGGTAAATTTGCAATCCCGATCCTATCCACACTGTGGCCTCACAATCAAGGCAATAACCATCAAGAATGCATGACTGCTACAGAGAAGACAAGTCATCAAATCTGCCAAGGAGAAAAACCAGTCATAGGTTGATCTTGTAGATAGGATCTTCATTACAGTCCTCCCAATAAGAAAATCTAAGTTGGCTCGTAGGGAGTAGCAATGCCTGTTTCGAGAGGAAGTCTGCCTCAGAGTTCTCCTCTCGGAAAATATGCTGGAAAGTGAGCTTGCTGAAAAGAGAGGTAGCTTTCTTGGTCCTATCTTTCCAGCATAAGAGGGTTGCCACATGGAAGTCTGTCAAACCATTCAACCAATCAATTATGAGCTTTGAGTCACCCAGAAGGAGCAAGGTGTCGGAATGTCGACTGGCCAGGTGAAGCGAAGCCCAAGCAGCTATGAGTTACGCCTTTGTGTTGGATCCATGGCCTCCATTCAACGTCCAGCGAATAATGGTGTGAGTGCTTAGTGCAATTTTTTCCCCGGCTCCACAAAAAGTACCTCCTTGTTGTGAGGCCTCATCAAACCAGGCCACCATCCTATCAACTGGAATTTGGAATGGATGTCGATCCGGAGGCTTTGGTTTTATAGAGATGCCATGATTGGTTGCCTCTGCCAGAATGTGTGAAGTAATAAAATGGAAGGATGGCTTCTTGTCATTGAATATAGCTGCATTTCTGGATAGCCAAATGAGCCAGCAGAGGTGCGTTGGAAGCAATGTATGAGATATGTTATGCTGGATCCAGTTTTGAAAGCAAGCTTTGACATCATTACCTTCCCAAAATGTGGAGATGTTAAGGGCAGAAGTAATGTAGGTCCAAAGCGAACAGGTGAAAGGGCACTGAACAAAAACATGAAGAGCTGATTCCATATCCACGAATTTGCACACATAGAGCGCTGACCTCAGACCCCTCCATCCAGCTTTTTGTAGAATTGTCCAAAGCGAAGCTTATTTTTGAGCAAAAGAGCCAGAAACGAAGCAATTTGTGTTTGGAGGTGATGTTCTCTCAAATGCTTTCATCTCCAAATTGGAATGGCCAGTCTTCGGTGTTGGTTGCCGGTGCTAGATAAAGCGTTCTTTCTTGATAATAATCGGAGCCGATTAGCCCCGATCGAGATAAGAAGTCTTCGCGTGGCTGAAGTCGCCGCCGGAGCCTTGAGTTGTCTTATGTATCATCCCATTCAGTCTGTGTGATGGATTGAGTTGAAAGAGTCAGAATCCAGCTCGGCCATGATTATACGGTACGTTGGGATATAAAGCGGTGGGGTATTGAAGAAATGTAAATTTTCCATATGAAGGCGATCCTTGCTTGGCCGATGATGGAGAGAGAGGCAGCTTGCTTACCGGACAAAATGCAATCATTTCAACTTCTATCAGTGCGGAGTCCACAGGTACCAGAGGAATCCTTTAAAATGATAGGAGGGAAGAGATAAATTTTTCAGTCAGCGATCCACGTAGGTGGATATTTTAGCAAATTGATCCAAATATAGGCGGAGGTGGTGTAAATACTTGGCTGTAATGACAGAATTCCAGATTCCTGTACGAGTTAAAATTCGCCAAAAGGTATTGGTTGTGAGAGCTTTGTGAAAGAGGGACAGGTTTTTTAGGCCCCGACCCCCCATCGATCTTGGTTTTGAAAGTTCCTGCCAATTGTTGAGATGAAAGCATCTATTCTTGTTGCTTCCAACCCACAGAAAAGAAAAGGAGATTTGTCGGAGCGAATTCAACACGGAAGCTGGAATATGTGCTATTGCCATCCAAAAGACCAGAAGGCTTTCTAGCACCGCTTTAATCAGAATGGTATGTGTGCTATTGCCATCCAAAAGACCGGAAGGCTTTCTAGCACCGCTTTAATCAGAACAAATCTTCCTCCTATCGAGAGAAACCTGTGTTTCCAGTTGAGTATTTTCTGTTCGAATCTGTCCAAGAGCCATGCCCAATCTTTTACAGTGTATCTGGAGGATTTTAAGTGAAATCCTAAATAGGAGAAGCCCTCCTCGAGCTCAAGGAAATCTATTCTAAAGAGTGCTCTTAAGTCGCGCTTTATGGACTCCTGCACGAGAGAAGATAGGAAGGAGGATTTAGATACATTGATTTTTAAACCAGAGACTTCACAAAAAGCTGATAGGATCGAATGTATGATGGACCACTCAGCAAAATCTGCAGTTGTCAAGATCAAAACATCATCAGCAAAAAGTATATGTAGAATATAAGTCAGCCCTGCCACTTTGACTCCTTTCAGGAGGCCCTCCGCTTGTTTGTTCTTTAGTAAGATGCTGAGGCCTTCCAGGATCAGAATGAAAAGTAGGGGAGAGAGAGAGCAGCCCTGTCGGAGGCCTCTTTCGCAATGAAAGGCCTTTGTAGCTTCGCCATTGATTAATACAGCCAGGGTTGCCGAGGAGATATTAATGTGTAAGACTTGCCTTCAATATTAATGAAAAAATCATTTTAACATATACCATTAAATAAGTGGAAGATCCGCATGTTCAACATTGGGAATGCTACCTAACAACCATTCCAATCGAAAATTTTGATCCCTAAGGAGGTGATTTGTTCAACTGTAATAATTAGAGACGAAGTGTATTTCAAACGGTTGTATTTATTTTAAACGAGATGGACACCTAAAAGTGATGAATGTTTCAAGGGGAGCAAGTAAAAGTGTCAACTTAATGTATGCCAATCCATTATTAGCACGATTAGATTATTGTAATCAAGAGTACATGATCAAATTTCGATTGAGTTATGCACTATGCACTTTATATTGTACCAAATCCATATGCCACTGTGGAAGAGATTTATAATTTATTATGATGTAGAGCATAACACATAAATCAACACTTAGATTATTAGCTTACTAATCAAAAACTTTTTTTTTCGATGGAATATTTCATGAGAAACCCACGAGTACTTCCCCACTTCATGGATGGTAAATGGGGTAAACCATAGGTCTTGATTACAAGGCCTAACCCCAAGGGGGAACAAGATATTCGAACCCGTGACCTCCTCCATTGGGGATAGTTTCATGTCTGGCTCAGAACCACTTGAGCTAACCCTTGAGGCTACTTACTAATAAAAAACTATTTGTGAAATGCTCAATTTAGCCAGACTCATACCAGTAATGAGGTTAATCAAATGAAAGTTTATTTTCCTATAATGTGGTAAGCCATAAGGTATTCCAAAACCATGAAATTTTTTGGCATTAAACAACCTTAATCCTACTATTTGTTGTCTTTAAACCAGAATTTAGATCATGAAGGAAATTTGCAGCAAACAATGTGGCATTAAATGTAAATCATTTGGTACTTTAGAACCCTTCAAAAGTAAATATTTCTAGCATGTATATCATCCTTTCAAGGTATCTTTCCCATTTATCAATTACTGAAATAAATTTGATGAATGTTTCAAGAGGAGCAAGTAAAAGTGTCAACTTAATGTATGTTGATCCATTATTAGCACAATTAGATTATTGTAATCAAGAGTACATTAGCACTTGAATCTGAAAGGGTATTACTTATCATACATCATCACATATTTCCATAATTTGCACATGAAAGATCAAATTTTGATTGAGTTATGCACTATGCACTTTATAGTGTACCAAATCCATATGCCATTGTCAAAGAGATTTATAATTTATTATGATGTAGAGCATAACACATAAATCAGCATTTAGATTATTAGCTTACTAATCAAAAACTCTTTTTTTCTATGGAATATCTCGTGAGAAACCCCTGAGTACTTCCCCACTTCATGGATGGTAAATGGGGTGAACCATAGGTCTTTATTACGAGGCCTAACCCCAAGGGGGAACAAGATATTTGAACCTGTGACCTCCTCCGTTGGGGATAGTTTCATGTTTGGCTTACAACCACTTGAGCTAACCCATGAGGCTACATACTAATAAAAAACTATTTTTGAAATGCTCAATTTAGCCGGACTCATACCAATAATGAGGTTAATCAAATGAAGGTTTATTTTCTTATAATGTGGTAAGCCATAAGGTATTCCAAAAACATGAATATTTCCGGCATTAAACAACCTTAATCCTACTATTTGTTGTCTTTAAACCAGAATTTAGATCATGAAGGAAATTTGGAGCAAACAATGTGGCATTAAATGTAAATCATTCGATACTTTAGAGCCCTTCAAAAGTAAATATTTCTAGCATATATATCATCCTTTCAAGGTAACTTGTCATGCCTTTGAAAGAGGTCGTTAGGTAACTTAAGATGTTAGTTTAATCCTTGATAATGTCACGAGTTAAAATCCAGTGAAAACTTCGGGATATACCATCAACCATTACATTTTCCAACATGTGCATTGTAAGATAATATGCGACATTCTCATCAAATCATCAAACAACATCCTTAGATCTCAAGGTTGACTTTCAAAATTAGTTCAAATCTCAAAGTTTTAGCACAATAGATTTATTTAAACTTGATAAATTCCAGCCCAAAGGAACTCAACATTGAACCTTAAATGTTTGTTGTTCAACTTTCTCTAGCATCGATTTGATTTATGTTTTTAATTAGAGCATTGAAACATCAAAACGCTCAAAGGAAAATGTGTCAAACCAACTATTAAAACCCTTTGAAAATTGAGAAACCAACAGGATGGAATTGCATTCAATGTGAATTATTAAGCCATTTAGGTAAGTCATTAGG